>PVIY010010931.1:0-67091 GCA_004026745.1 Myrmecophaga tridactyla | reverse complement strand
GAAATTATGAAAGAAGCCTGAATGCAGATTAAAATCATGGGTCTTAAAACTGCCAGGGATGAATTCTTGCTTTAATTTTGTCTCGATCATTTTCTCTCTGCTCTGTGTTAAAATTTTAAGCTTAAGCAAAGATATTTTGCATGCCATTAAACAAATGGTAATTTCTTCTTCTATCCATTTAGCATTCCTTAAACAAATACTTAAATTTCCGTTATATGTTGGGGTATAAAAAGAAAATTATAAGGCAAACTTGGGAAATTGGAGAAGCTTGAATTTCAAACGGAAGGCTATTATAACATAAGTTTTAATCCTTTGAATTAATATTCACTTCTCTTGTTCCCTTGAGATAACAGATATTTTAACTGTCTCCTTTTATATTTACTTCTGCATTTTAAATAATATACTTATGTTATTCTTTCTTGTTTCAATTAATTTGGGCATTACCTCTTGACTTCCAATTTGTTTAGGTGAATAATCAGCTGCCCCACACGAAGTTACCTCTCCAATTCCAACAAAGTTATATCACAATTTGGGGTTGAGGCAATGAATATTATGTGCATTATTATGGTTGTATAAACACCAACTATTGCTGGTTCAAGTAATGAACTATGATTACATTTCCTCTCTTATTGATTATATTAATAAAACTATAGTGGTGTCAGGATTTGAAAATTAGTGGTAATGTCAACCGGACTTACCTAAATGAACGAGCATACAAGCAGGACAAAGAGTTTACTAATTAGGATAAGAATAAATGGACACATGTTCCATTGCCTCTTTGGTGGAAGAGTACCCATAAATACTCACTGCCTGTACACAGGGGACATTTCCTTAGTCAGAGGAGTCAGGCCATTGCTTGTCTCATTAGCAACCATCTTTCAGGGTTTCAGAGCTAACATTTATCTTTTTTTTTCATTTGATTAGTTTTCTATGTACCCATTCTTATTTTTTTCACATGCCCCACTAAATATATCAAGTTCATCTAATAGTTTCTACAATCCAGTATTTCAGATATTGTATCAATTACATTCCTTTTCTCTAGACTCTCTGTTCTGTTCCAAGTCGTGCTGATAGAACTTCCTGGCACTTCCATTTTCTGCTTTCTCAAATATCCATATTAGAGATAATGTTTTCTTTTTTATTGTTTTTTTCTCTTATTTTGCTGAAACATTTACTCTCAATGCTTCTTGTGAGAAAGACATAGAAAGTTAAGTATGTTTACTTTATTCATCTCTGAATATGCCATAGTCTATTCATGTTTAATCATTTGGTTAAATAGAGAATTCTAGATTGAAATTCATTTTCCTTCAGACTTTTAAGACATCACCCAGTGTCTTCTTGTTTCCTAATTTGCTGATTTTTCAATGCTTTCATGATTTTGACATTGAATAGAAATCCATAATTAAATGTCGTGTCAAGACTTACAGTTATAAAAGTTGGATATACAAATTGTGTAGTCATCCACTAAGAGGAGACATTTGAAAGTAAGAGACTGTAAAGTGATAAAAGAATAGAGTTGAAGACTAATTTTAGTAGGTGCTTTAGTTTGTAAGCTGCCAGAATATGATATACCAGGAATGGAATGGCTTTTAAAATAGGAATTTATTAAATTGCAAGTGTACAGTTCTAAGACCATGAAAACGTCCAAATTAAGGCGTCCAGAGAAAGATACCTTAACTCCAAAGAAAGGGTCAATGAAGTTCTGGGTTTCTCTCTCAGCTAGCAGGGCATATGGTGATATCTGCTAGCTTTCTCTCTTCATTTTATAAGGCTTCCCCTGGGGCATTTTCCTTCTGCTCCAAAGGTCTCTGATTGAGTGGGCTCTGTTGGTTCTGGTGGCTCTAATGGTTCTGAACCATTTCCAAAATGGTTCCTTCTTTAAAAGCTCCAATAAGCAACCCCACCTTGAATGAGTGGTGACACATCTCCATGGAAACCATCT
Organism: Myrmecophaga tridactyla; assembly: GCA_004026745.1. Classification (NCBI taxonomy): domain Eukaryota; kingdom Metazoa; phylum Chordata; class Mammalia; order Pilosa; family Myrmecophagidae; genus Myrmecophaga; species Myrmecophaga tridactyla. The sequence goes on along the minus strand of PVIY010010931.1, from coordinate 65,149 downwards.
AATCAAAAATTACCACCCACAATTGGGTGGGTCACATCTCCATGGAAACATCAGGAAGATCCTACTCAGCAATATTAAATTAGGATTAAAGGACATGGCTTTTCTGAGGAGTATAGTAACTTCAAACCAGCATAGAAGGACTCTATAAATACAATCAGAGAACAGGAACATATCTGATGATGGAAAGAGAAAATAGAAGGGCAGAAAGAGAAGAACCAGTTTGCTTGAGGCAAAAAAGTCCAAGAAGGGAAAAGCTTCAAGAAGAAAGTTGTAGTCAGCGGTATTATTGAATGGGCATTTTTATTATTTACCAGTAATATATTAATAACTTTAATAGTAATTGTAATGATATTGCAAATTGAGTGTCAATGTACAGAATCTCAAGCAACCCTGGACCAAAGTCTCAAAAGAACTAGATTCTAGCAACTAAATTTCTGCTACCCTTGGGAAATATACCTCCTTAATTCTACAGTGGCTTTATATATATATCATGAGAAGATTGTACTTCATAACTTTAAATGTCTCTTTCTCTTCTAATGTTGTATGACTTGCATTTTACACACTTCAATGTGCATTCACATCCAGGTTTACATGTGAATCTTAAAATAGTCCTAGGAAGAATGCAAAGTAGGAAGTTTATTTCCTTAGCATATTATGGTACATTTCCCTTCTCAGTCATTATGTGGGCCTCAAATTGATTGTTTGGAAAAAGATCCAGAACTAGAACCCAAGGTTCCAATCTGAGATAGTCACTGCTCTTTCCTTTGTTTGACAATAGCAGTCAGATACAATAAATCAAGGTTTCTTTGAAATAAATGCATCAGCATTTTTTCCAAGGGTTTTTATGATATAAATCTGTTTCCACTGAATCTCAAAGTATCATACATGATTTCCAGGGACCAGGAAGAACTTTTAAACAGATCCTAAAATAGCATTTGGTTTTAAGAACTATAGTATGATTTTAGAGTTGAGTTATGACATGACTGATGGAGTACTTAACCAAAAGGCACCATCAGTTTGTCTCCAGATGTTCAGTTTTCAATTGTGGTTGATCCTTTTTTTTTTAAATTATGCAATACTAACTTAACCTTTATTATTATCAATTCAGTTTGCTGTGAATGAGTTTGATTAACCCTGGAGAACACAATAATGCATATTTGTACCCAAAGTATTTTTGCCCATAGTTTTCCAATAACCAAATGTTAAGATGCATGTACATTGTGGTTCAAACATGAATCACACACAGAGTTATTGCAAAGCAGATGTACATAGGAAGCATGTTTCTCCATTTTTCTCTTTTTAAATTAGACAGTGATACAACACTTTCATTGCTGAATTGCATTTCCTCTGATAAGGAAAAACAGGAAGAATAAGTAGGCTGTAGGGATTTTTGACCCATCAAAAAAAGCTACAGGTTCAAGTTATCACATAAATATACTCCCTCATGGTGAATTTACATAAATATGCCAAACTTCTATTTAATTTGGCTTGTGGGATTTTTTTGACCATTTGTTGTTGATTACATAGCATTGCCTGTAAGAGCCCATTGTTTATCTCCACTCTAATTTATAGAAATAATTATAAACAGCTATTAAGTTGAATTAGTGTTAATAAACTTCATTAAAGCTAAAGTAAAACAAGTTTAAAATAATTATGAACTTAATGATATATTTGTTACAGGACTTAAGGACCATCCTTTCTTAATAACCAATATAGAAAGCTCCCAATTACTATCAATCATGACGAGACTCAGTAAACTGAATTTTTTTCTCAATATATCTGGTGATTCCCAGAAAGTACACATAGACTACCTATAAGATGCCTGCCCTTTCTTCATATTTCTCCTTCTATCTTCTCTCTGCATACTACTTCACTTATGTGTGATTCAGTTATTTCTTTATCCATCCCTGGTCTAAGAAACCACCAATACAAGGCTGTTGGTAGAAAGCAGGAGGTGGAGGAGTAGGAAACAATGAAAAAACAATAAATAAAGGAAAGAACATTAGAATAATATTTTATTATAAAAAAACAAGAGGTATGAGAGAAGCATTTCAGAAAGCAGAGGTTAACCATGAAATAAGGCCAATTGGTTCTGAGTAGACAAACATGTTTTGACCTGAAAGAATTCTCGTGAATTCTTGTGAAGTCGAAAGATCAATGTCAATAAGATATTTGAAAGAGATGCCGGTTTGGTTTAAAGTCAAGAGAAGAATGGATAAAACTTAAAGAAGGAAATAAGCTTAACTAAGTTTCTCCTTTGTCTTTTGCTTTTCCTCTTCCACCCTTCTTCTGCCAAATCAAATCACCCTTCCAGACTGTGAGACAGATACAAAAGGTAGTTATATTTGTGGGCTCAAATCTTCAAAAGAAGAGTCTTGTAAGGTAGGTCTCAGAGGAAGAGGTTTGTTGCTTTGAATAGTAAGTTGAGTATTATTATGTGCCATGCATTGTTCTAATTTGAATCATATATTATGAATGTCATTATGTCCTCTCTTATGGTTGAGGAAACTATCAAGAGTGTAAGTAACTTGTCAAGGCCTCATGAGATTAGACTTCGCCTTCAAGCCTTCCTACTAAGAGCTCAAATTCTTAACTGCCTCTCCATGGCATGGATGAAAGTCCCGTTGTGATTCTGTCTACACATGAATGAAGAGGAATGATCAGAGAGGCCCAAAAAGCTAAGGTCTACATTGTGCCTCTAATATTGTATGCATTGCTCTACTAAAACAAACATTTTTGAGTGAGGAAGGACACAAAACAAAACCTTATATATAGTTTCTATGGCCCATAGAACTGCTGGGAATCCTTGTTGACTGCCGCTTGTACTTGTAACTCAGTGCAGATATATGTTGGGAAATAAAGTGTCACAGAACAGTGACTTTATAGTAGTTTAGATGAAAGCCCTTTTTTTTCTGTTAGATTAGGCCCATTGAACTGAAAACAATTAAAAATAAAATAAATGGCCATTAGTTTATAAGATGCAACTCATTCAAATACATTTCTTTGCTTAGGGTTTTGTTCTACTAGTGTCCCGTGTAAAATAAGCAGCCCATGATAGTAGCAGACAATGAAGTGGAATCAATTGCTCTGGGCAGCTCTTTTCATTGTTATATTCCAATTCTCATTATATTCAAATGTTAAATGCCAGCAACCCATTTCTGCATATGCCCTAATGGCCAAATATTTATCTGGTCCAAAGCACATAACTTCATATGTTTATATACTCAACTAAAGGATTGCAATTTGTAGGATTATTTCTAAATATTCTTTGTTAGGAAGTGACAAAAATTGAGTTCTTATATTGGGATGATATTCAGAATCCTGGGGAGATATAAGTATAAAATCAGTTGGATCTCTGTATATCCTCAAAGGATCTAGGAATGCCTTTGCCTTACATTCATATCCTTATATTGTAATTAACAGCTTATTCTCCTCACTCTACCTCTACTTTCAAACTAAACCAAAACAAAACAAAATATTGTGACTTTCTAGTTGTACTATAATCTGACTTTGTATGCTGACATATTATAGAGTAATAGTCTGGTAAAACAAGTTTTCATATTTCTGTAATGAGACATTTAATTTACTCTATTCCAATAGCCAGAATGTGGGCTAGATTTTTCAGCCATTACTGGCTGTCCCATTAGATTGATCAAGGTCTAAGGGATACAGAGGTCACATTGTCTTGGGACAGTAAAAATACTGAGAAATATTCACGCGCATTGACTATCACGCATGACATGGATTTCTAGGTCAGAGACCTAGCCCACTTGTAGATGAGTTTCAAATCTTATGTATATGTTCTTGTATAATGAGCAAACAAAGAATTTATTCACCTTCTCAGAAGTCAATAGCTACAAGATTTTTCCATATCTTTTATTGATTTTTCCTGAATAAAAAAAAATCTCTGTATTTATTTTTTTTCTTTTCTTTTGCTTTATTTTATAAGGATCTTTGTTTGTTGCTCAAAAAATTGTGGTATCTCATTTCTCTAGTTTGGTGCAGAGAAAGGTGATGCATTTACTTCCAAGCTTTTTGACTTCCTAAGGATGTTCTACCCTTACTCATACAAGTGGTCATTATATACATTGTATTTGTATTGTAAAAAGTGTACGGTTATTCTTTCTGATCATTTTCCTGGCTCCATTTAGACACAGCCCAAAATTTATTTAAAATCATTAGCAGGATATGTTAGATGTCTGAGATAATAAGTTCTTATTAGGATTGATGTTTCGTCATATAAGGGTTTCTATTAAGGATATATATTATAAACTGCCATTCAGTTTAGACTTCAAAATAACTCAGAGTATGTCCATTGATTAAATGAAGTATTGTAGCATGTTTCAATACAACTAATCTTATATTTTATGAGAATTTTACAGCTTATAAGACATTTTTATGTGCATTAACTCATGGGATTGATAATGACATACTGTGCTCCTTTAGTGGAAATGGTATTACGTTTAAGAGAGAAGTTGAAAATAGGGTGTGAAGTAGAATTCAGAAACTAAGATGTACAAAGCTGGTAGGGAAATTTGTAGAATGCATGCAGTATTAGCTACAGGTGAAGGACAGTTAAAGCAGGGACTACATGAGAACCAGAATCTGAGGCATGATCTGAAGGCAAAACTATACTCAAAGAAGAGGCAGCTCTAACTTGCACTCACTAGCTACCTGACCCTGTCAGAGCCTCAGTTTCCTCGTTTGTAAAATAGCAGTGATAGAAGTTATGCCTATCTCTTAGGATTGCTGTCAGTATGCTTGGGGGGAGGGTGATGTAAAAATATATTAACTACTGACAGTCAAAAAAGTTCCCCTCAGAGAGAGACTGACCTGGTTTTAGAGAAGTCGTTAGTCCACTGCTTTTACCGTAGCTCGTGAAGTCCTCAGGAAATGATTGGGGATGAGATGGCCAGACAAAAGAGAGCTCCGTGGCTTTGAAAATGACCTTAGCAGGCATTGGGGATGAAGGCTAGGGATAAGAAAGTGGAGCAGATTTTAGATTAGGAAGATAAAGGGTAAGAAGCATGGCAGATGCTGAGCCTGCAGAGAAAGGCAGCCCCTGAGATACCCTGGTGGCAGTAAGACTAAAGGATTTCCAAAATGGATGTCAAATATTAAATTTTCAACTGTTTATGGTCCAGCGATTTAAAGCCTTCCTGTTATCCTGGTCTTGAGAGCCTGATAAACACATTTGTCTTTATGGAAGTTTTCTATTTGGAATATAAAGGGATTAGGGGGTGACCAGTATGGATTTATGTATGTGGAAAGAAGGATAATATATTTAAACAAATTAGATACGTTTGAGTTTGAGAAATAAATTTCTATAGGAATTCCATAGTTATTGTGAAAGATGCTATCTCTCCTACTGGAAATAGGGTACGATTTGCAATAATTTCATTTGGCTCTCAATGTCAGGCTGATATCTTGGTTAAATAACATAAACTATGTAAAGTTTTTATTTCACCAGCTTTGGCGTTTAATAAGCAGATATGAATGGGAGTGAGCATAGTAGTAATAACAATAATTTTGTCATTAAAAGTGATTGCTCTATATTCAGAGCAATGTTATTTTGCAGAAAATTAGTTTCTAATTATTCTGAAAATTCAGGTCCCCCAAACTAATATTTGATACAGCACCTCTGAAATACGGGTATCATCATCTCTATTTTAGAGAACAAAGTTGTTCTCCAGACTCACAGACCTTTAGTTATAGGGCTGGAACTAGACATGAGGTCTCCTGTTTTTCAGTTCTTTGTGGGCATGTGTGATGTCCTCAGAAACATTTTATGATGAATAGAAGATCATATCCATCTCTAGACATTAAATAGCTATATAGTATAGCAGCTTGATTATTTAACTGATATAAAGGAAAGTATACCATAGTTTATTTTATGACTGCACAGAAATAGAAAATGGAACCAATGTTTAACATTAAGGGAGTAAGTTTCACAGTACCGGTTAGCTACGAGTTAATGAAAATCATCAAGCTAATTAGGTAGTAGACATGATTCAGATTAATGGTGATATTTAAATGGTGATAAAGTTCTGAGAATATATACTCTTGTTTAACTCCATATCTTAAGGAAAGAAGGATCTTCCTTGGTTTTTGTTGGACTTTTTTTCTTTGAAAAACATAAAACTTCACTAAATTTGTTGGGGTTGCTCCATTAGAGTAATAGAATCTCAGACTTTCTGAGGGCCATTCAGGTGTAAAAAAATATACCTTTATTTTATTAAAGCCATGCATAAAAGACACACTTTTATTTTATTAAAGCCATACCTAAGATAGTGTTGTACAGTTTTTTAGTTCCTGATTCTGTGAAAACTGGAAAATATTAGAGAATTTAAATTCTTATTTTCAGAAATTACCTTTAAAAATCATCTATTATTTGAGGATAAATGAAAATTATTGTATTTAATGGATAGATTAGCCTACTATGTAAGTGACTTTCATTTATGTAGTTGTCCTACATAAGATGTTTTTCCTTTCGTTCATTGCTTTAATTTGTTTGCCTGTTTCTAAATTCATTTTATTTTGTTTGTAGAATTCATGGATTTTATCTTTCTCCTAACTGTCAAGTAGGGCAAGTCTGTTAAACTCATCTCAGTTTCCTCAGCTTCAAAATGCAATGATATTCCCATGTGATTTTGCATTCAAAGGAAATTAGGAGTTAAAGTGTATTGAAAAGTAAATAGCAGTGTAAAACTAAGATTGTTATGCTGATAATAATGGTGCATGCAATTATAAAATTAATGCTGTCTACATATAATATTTATATGCAACATTCCTGAAGTGTAAAAGCAGATAGCATGATACTTTAACTTTGCAACATTTAGGAAGCTAGGAAACAGAATCCTTCACCAAACTAGAAATGGAAGAATCATTTTCATTGCATTAACAAGTGATGTCTGTGTTTTTTATCTCTACTGGGAAGGGTGAAAGGATTGTGCTTAGCTTTGTTCACAGTGATGTGAAGTCAAAGAAGAACCCTGCCTGTTAGCATGCAAGACACTCAAATACAAGCAATCTCACACCCTTTGCTAGAGATCCAGAATAATTTCTTTATGGAGAAAAAATATATATGTGATATTCTTAAGTAAACAATTAAATGTAAAATAGACCAGATATTTAACTTTGATACTTTTTGCAGCAAGCCAAATTTACGTCATGATTAATGGTTCTACATTCTTTGTTAAGAAGTGGTTTCTGTGTTGAAATAAGGCTGATGTAGACTATTTTCTCTGCAGGAGTTTATGGCCTTGGCTAAACTCCCAATGGGATGTACTTTAGCTGATTATGTGTTTTTCTCTTGCGTTTAATGGATACATGGAAAGAACCATGGAATCTTTGACTTCTGGCTTCGTTGTACTCTGAACTGCTGTAACATGTCCACTTTTAGATAACTGTGTTTAATGTAAGTGAAATAATACCACACAGAGATATTTTGAGACTTTTTAGTTTAAGGTACAATTATTGAGGTTGTTTTAAAGTTTAAATTGTGAAAAATATTTTAAACATACTGCACCATTTCTTAAAATTGAGAATAGAGATAGTTCATAAGATGGAAACAAACAAAAATAATTAAACGGGAATATACCTATTAAATATACCTTAAAATAATTATAATGAAAATTGTAAAAAATATATAAAACCTCAGCTCTCTGGACTTCTTGGATATGAAATAAAGAAAAACCACATTTCGAGTTAGTTTAGAGTTTAGCTACTTTTAGGGACAAAAAAATTAGACATTTTGAGAAGATTTTCTAAAATTTATTATACACCATTGTTTCCCAGACAGAAAGTTCTGGATATAATTTAAAATTCCACATATGGTTTATGTTTATTAACATTGTTCACTGCTATAATACAATGTTTCCCTAAAGACCATTAAACTTTGTGTGCTGTTTTCATGGACAACTGAGGTCATTCAAAAATTATCTATTAAAAATTATCTAAGAAAACATGGTTTCAGAACTCATAGATCATATAATCTAATATGGGAGTAGATTAATATATTTAAAAATAATTAGTTTTAGTAATCACAGATATGATAAATACAAAAATAAAAAAATGTTTTACTCTGCTTCTGAAATAGCATATCTTTTATCCATAGCTTTTCTGTCTTTTGTCTCCTGCATTAGAGTGTTCTTTTCTATGAAATTCTAAGGTCTTGTTCTTCTATGCTAAGACCGGATAGTAGAAAAAAAATGCTGAGTAGATACTAACATAAGAGTAAAACACAAAACACAAAATCAATCATATTATTCTCTTATTCAACAAGTTGAGGACTTTTCTATTATCCTCAATATAAAATTCATAATTGTTCACATAGCTTACAAAGTCCTTCATGATATGGGTCCAGCTTCTATTTCCAGATTTAGTTTTCAACATCTCTCACATCCCATTTTACTGAAGGTCTTTCATCTACAGTTTTGTTCTCTTGTCACTTCTGGGTCTTTGACATTCTTTCCCTTTGCTGGAATGCTCCATTGCTCTAACTCCATACCTCAGCTACTTCTCCCACTTTCTTGTCCCTTTTCCTGACTTTCTTCTTCCTCTATATTCTTCAGATCACAAGCTTTATGTCACATTTTTCAGAAAGCCTTTTTGACTCATCCCCCACTGTTCATGACAGCTAGTTGCTCCTACTATGGGTTCCCTTGAACTCTAAACCCTTCTACATTGAACTTAATTGCATTTGAACTTATGGCACATATTGTTCACTACTAGATTGAAAGTTATGTGGGGACATGAACCAAGTCTTGTTCACAGATCTATTTCCATCCCTGGCCTATGTACCTAGCACACAATGTCACACAATACTGCTTCTAGAATGTAAACACCAAAAAGCTTTGGTGACATTATCTTACTTATAATTGTATACCCATTGCCAATCAGAGAATGGGTATTCAGTTAATATTTGTTAAATAAATAAGTGAAATGCAAGTTGGTTGGGAACAAGGGCCTTTGGGAGTTTTCTTTGAGTAATTTATATAAATATTTTTGCCTGCCATTTTGTGATGGTCATAGACTTGGGTACATTTTAAAAAACCTACCTCTGCATTTCTGGCATTGTATATTATGGGCAAGCAGGAAAGGGGCTATAGGAAGGAAACAATTTTGGTGTGTGCCTTCTAATGTCATGTATTGATGATTGTTTTTGCAAAAATTAATTTCTACAATCTTAAGAATAGCCCTGTGGTGTAAGAACTTGGTTTAGATGAGGAAACTAGGACCCATTTTGATTAAGTGGCATTCTTCGGAGCTTCACCCAGTTTCTCTAACTGAAAACACAGAGCCTTTTTCTACCTCATTAATGCTGGTTAACGGAACTCCTAAAGATGAAGTCACTTATGGAGCAAGAAGTTTCCTAGGAATCTGTTTCCAAGGGAAGAAGGGACATTTTTATCCAAGTAAATGGGGGAAATTCTAGGACCACATATGCATGCCCAAGACAAGAAGCATGCTTAGAATGGGTTATCAATGACCATACACTTTAACCTAGAGCTAATATCTAAACACATTGCATAAATAAGCCCTGAAGGACAGCACTCACAGGTCAATCTGCTAAACCTGGGAAAGATATTTAATTATTTTGTTTGTTTATTTGTTTGTTAGCTTCTGGTACTCAAGGAAAGCTGTCATAATACTAGCTACATATAAGTTTAAGGGACAGACAACTCTGAGTCTAAATTCCAGTGATAACATATTAACATTTCAAAATGTCCAGATTTCTTAAAAAAAATTAGAAAATGTACAGTGAAACAGGAAGTGATGGCCCAAACAAAGGAAAAGATTAAATCACTAAAAGAATCATTTGAGGAAGATTTTTCCTGGGACATTTCAGACAAAACTTTAAAAATGATCCTAAATGTTCAAAGAGCTAAAGGAAAACATGGGCAAAGTAACTGAGGAAAATACTGAAAACAATTGGACACAAAGAGATGGAAATTGTGAAAAGGAACAAACATATGTGAAGATCACAGCAAAAGAAATTTTAAATTCTCTAGAAGGGTTATGCAGCACATTGGAACTGGGGAAAGAAAGAATCAATGAACTTGAAGGTAAGACAATTCAAATCATATATCTGAGGAGAAGAAAGAGGAAAGAATGGAGAAAAGTAAAACAGAGCTTAAGTAAACTGTGTGATGCCATCAAATACACCAATATGTGCATTGTGGGAGCCCCGCAGGAGGAGAAAGAGAAAGGAGCAGAGGGAATATTCAAAGAAATAAGGGATGAAATTTTGCCAAATTTAATGAACAAGATAAATATGCACATCCATGATAGCTAAGTTCATGTGTCGACTTGGCCAGGTTATGGTGCCCAGTTGTTTGGTCAAGCAAGCACTGGACTTATTGTTACTGTGAAGATATTCATGGATATTTCAGCAGGTTGATTGCATCTATGGTTGATTACATCTATTTTCAACCGAGGAGATTGCTTTCAACTATGAGAGATGCCTCATACAGTCGGTGGAAGGTTTTAAAAGGAAACAAGATGATTTCAGCAGTCAGGAAAGAAGAATTTCCATCTGAACTTACATCTGGACCAGCCAACTTCCTTTGAGGAATTCATCAAAAACTTTCATCAAAGTTCCCAGCTTGCAGCCTACTCTATCAAATTTGGACTTGCCTCTTCACAAATCACATGAGTCAATTATATATTAAAAATGTTGAAATACTTGCATAATATTTATCATCTATTTCTATTTATCTATTTATCATCTTCTATCTATTTATACTTATATCTGTTTTGTTGGTTCTGATTCCCTAGAGAACCCTGACCAATCCAGATTTTGGTTTTGGGAGTGGTTACTGAGAAACAGAATCATATGTATGAAATTTCTGAGCTAGTTCTGGGATTTTTGGAATTGGTTTTCTGGCCTGATTAGATTTAAAGCCACTAATAACTTTATGTCCAGCAATCAAGATGACATTGATAATGCATGGCATGAGTTGGCAGTAGAGATATGTAAAATATTATTGCTAGATATGTGTACTCAAATTTTTATAAGAGGAAAGCTCTAGGTAGGAGTGTTTTGACTCTTTAACATAATTTTGTGGAGTTAAAAAGTATAATGTTGGCTCTTTGCTCCTAAATATGCTTATACAGCTCTAAAAGAAAGGGATGAGCTCAGGGTTACAAATTCCCAAAGCAAACACTGAATGAAGGACATGAAAGTTTCTATGTGTGCTTTGAAAGAAAATCTTATTTCATGTAGTTTCAGACTGAAGATTTCTGAGAACTAGACCCAGGATCTTATTGTGTGAGAGGCTGAATTACCATACATTGAATTTCCAACCCTACAGAGGGTGTCTGCTGTTAAAGTGAGGGCATGATTGGAAAAGAATAAGATCCTATAAATTGGAATGGAGTCATATGGGTTGAAAATAATAATAATGAGGACAATGAAGTCCTAGATTCCACTTAGTTTTTGTCAGATAAACTGTAATTGTATGCCTTGAGAAATCAGCCACCCAATCTCCAGTCTACTCTGAGGAATCAGCCACCCCACCTGCAGCCTGCCTTGAGGAATCGGCCTCCTGACTTGGACCTGAAGAGAGTTAATCTTGCTGTTCCTAGTAAACCTGTAACCATCACACCTGAGGAAACAGCCCAGATACCTCTGTCTAAAGAGATAAATCCTGATTCATCAAATGAAATTGCAATGGAATGCCCTGAGGTAAGTGGTTTGTCCATCACTCTTCTGATGACCCACCTCCACCACCCTTCTTTTCTTCAAGATCTCTAGCTAGAATGAAGCCCCAAAAGGCTCCTAAAGGTGACGTATAAAACATGACCCATGAGAAGGTATGCTATACTCCAAAAGAATTACATAATTTTTTCCAATTTATATAGACAGAAATCAGGGGCATATGTATGGGAATGGATATTAAAAGTGTAGAGTAAACAGTGAAAAAAACAAACAAAAAAATGGATTAGGTTGAATTTACTTATATGGGCCCACTAAGCAGATATTATGGGTTCAGTGTTGAAACTCAGGGTGTTAGAAAGTGCTTTAAGAGTTTGTTCTGATGGTTGGTTGAAGCATGGACCAAAAGCTGACCTACATCACCTAAAGTTGAAATGTCAGAACTTCTCTGGTATAATGTAGATGAGGACCCCCAAAGGCCAGAGAGACTGGAACGTTAGAGTGAATTTATCACATGAGGTATGCTCATACACCCCAGGAATGTCCAGAGGAAACATCCTTTACTAGGACTATAATGTATAAATTTGTGAGATTAAATCTGTCATCCCTGAAGAGCTTTGTGTTTGCTTTTCTCTATAGGTAAGATATTACTGTGGGAACTGTTGTCGCTGAACTTGGGTATTTAAATAGAATGGGGATGATCAGATCCTGGACTGGCAGAAGCCAAGTGGCAGGATATTATCGACAAAGAGAAAGTGCATGTGACTACCATAATAGACAGCAGACTCAAAGCAGCAGTCAAAATAATCTGACTTGCAAAGATTTATGGCATCGCCTAGTAGATCATGAAGTACAGTAGATGGGCAGTTTACTGCATTCTTGTTTGAGTTGTATAAACAGATGAGTTCTAGGTCAAGTGAAAAGAAGTCTAACTTGAATTACAAAATCAGAGAGGAGTCGCTACTCCTTAATCAATTCCCAAATTCGAGACAGTTTACAGACCCTTTGTTCAATGGAGCCCTTTATTCAAATGGAGCCCTTTGAAAAAGGGGAAGGTCTGGTCCCCTTGGGGAAGGACCCTGTTATACTGCCAACAATTTACACTGTTCATCTTCCTCCCAGCCTTCCTCAAAGGAACCTATGGTCTTTTAACAGGGTAACTGTGCATTGGAGAGAAGGAAATGATGAGGCATTCCATGAATTATAAGATTCCAGCTCAGAAGTGACATTAATTTCAAAACATCACTATGGTCCACCTGTCGAAGTAGGACTTATGAAGATCAGGTGATCAGTGGAGTTTTAGCTCATATTGGAATCCAGGTGGGGACAGTGTGTCCCAGATGCATTCTGTGCTTATTTCCCAAATTTCAGAATGCATAATTGGAACAGACATACTCAACAACTAACAGAATCCCCTCATTAGTTCCCTGATTTGTGGAGTGATGGATATTATGGTAGGAAAGGCCAAGTGGAAGCCAGTAGAACTGCCTCTACCTAGCAAAATAGTATATCAAAAGCAATACTCCATTCTTGGGGGATTGCAGAGATTGGTGCCACCATAAAGGACTTGAAGGATAAAAGCATAATGATTCACACACTGCAAACCCATTCCACTATCCTTTTTAGCCTGTGCTGAAAACAGATGGATCTTGGTGGATGACAGTGGATTATCATAAACTCAGTCAGGTGGTGACTCCAATTGCAGCTGCTGTTCCAGATGTAGTATCATTGCTTGGGCAAAGCAACACATCCCCTGGTACCTGGTATGCAGCTCTGCATCTGAAAAATGCTTTTTTTTCTCAGTTTTTTTTAGTAAAGACCATTAGAAACAGCTTGCTCTCAATTGGCAAGGCAAACAATATATCTTCATTGTCCTCTCTCAGGGATATATCAACTCTGCAGCCCTCTGTCATAATCTAGTGTGCAGGGAACTTGATTATTTCTTTCTCCCACCACATATAACACTGACTTATTATATTGATGATACCATGTTGATTGGACCTAGTAAGCAAGAAGTAGCAACTACTCTAGACATATTGGTAAGCCATTTATTTGTATGTTAGATGGTGGGAAATAAATCCAACAAAAATTCGGGATCCTTTCACCACATTGAAATTTCTAGGTATTCAGTGATTTGGGGCCTGCTACTATATTCCTTCTAAGGTGAAGGTTAAGCCATTGCATGTGGTCCTTCCTACAACCAAAAATAGGTGCACAATCCCTAGTTGGCCCTTTTGGATTTTGGAGCCAACAAATTCCTCACTTGGGTGTGCTACTCTGGCCCATTTGCTAAGTGACCCAAAAGGTTACTAGATTTGAGTGTGGACTGGAATCAGGGGTAACTCTGAAACAGGTCCAGGCTGCTGTGCAAACTGGTCTTCCAATCATGCTGAATTTGTCAGTGGCAAATAGAGATGCTGTCTGGAGCCTTTGGTAGGGCCCTATAGGAGAATCACAACACAGACTCAGGATTTTGAAGCAAAGTGCTATTATCCTCTGCAGACAACCAGTCTCATTTTTTGAAATAGCTTTTCACCTGGTACTGGACCTTAGTAGAGCCCAAATGCTCAGCAATGAGCCACATAGTTACCATGACACTGAGTTGTCCTTATATCTACTATGTGTTGCCTGACCCATCAAGCCATAAAGTTGTGCAAGTACATAAGGAATCCATAATAAAATGAAAGTGGTATATATAAGATAAAGCTCAAGCAGAACTGAAGGCATGAATGTTACATGAAGTGGCCCAAATACTATGTCCCTAAAAGCTGCCACATTAACATCTCTTTCTTAGCCCCCAGCTATGGCCTCTTGGGGTGTTCCTTACAACCAGTTGAATGAGGAAGAGGAAACTCAGCCCTGGTTTAAAGATGTTTCTACTGGATATACAGGTAACACCCGAAATAGGACAGATGTAGCACTACAATGCTCTTCTGGGGCATTCTGACAGTAGTGAGGGGAAATCCTTCCAGTGGGTGGAACTTCAACAGTGTACCTGATTGCTATTTTGGTTGGGTGAGAAAATGGCAAGATGTGCATTTGTACATCTGATTCCATGGTCTGTCACCAATGGTTTGGCTTCATGGCCAGGAACTTGGAAGGAACATGATTGGAAAATTGGTGACAAAGAGTTCTAGGGAAGATATATGCAGATAGACTTTCCTGAGTGGCCAAGAAAATGTGAAGATAATTGTTTCCCATGTTAATTCTCACCAGAAGGTGACTTCAGCAGAGGAAGACTTTAATATTCAAGTAGATAAATTAAACTTTTCTGCAGTTATTCCTGCAGTTGCTCAAAGGGTCCATGAAAATGTGGCCATAATGATAAGGATGGAGGTTACACATAGGCTCAGCAACATGGACTTCATTTTCCAAGGCTGACCTGGCTATAGCATTGCTGAGTGTCCAATCTATAGCAGCAGAGACCAACACTCAGAACCTAATATGGCACCATTCTCTGAGGTGATCACCCTGCTAGTTGGTGGAAGGTTGATTATATTGGGTCATTTCCATCATGAAAGGAGCAATGTTTTGTTTTAACTGAAATAGACACATACTCTGGATATTGGTTTGCCTTTTCTGCATACAGTGCTTCTGCCAATACTACACCCATGGATTTACAGATTGCCTTGTCCACCATCATGATATTCCACATAGCATTGCTCCTGGCTAAGGAACCCGTTTAATAGAAAATGACTGTGGGAGTGGACACATGTTTGCTGTATTCACTGGTCTTACCATGTTTCCCATATTCACTGGTCTTACCATGTTTCCATCATCCTGAAGAAGCTGGATAAAAAGAATGGTGGAATGGACTTTTAAAGACTCAATTCTGGTGCTAATTAGGTGTCAAAACCTTGCAGAGCTGGTGCAGTGTTCTCCAGGACACTGCATATGCTTTAAATCAGCATCCATTATATGGTGCTGTTTTTACCATAGCCAGTATTCATGAGTTTAGGAATCATGTGATGGAAACGGGAATGGCACCAATCACTGTTACCCCATAGTGAACCACTAGGAAAATTTTTGCTCCCTGTCCCTGAAACTTTAAGCTCAACTGATCTACAAGTCTTAGTTCCAAAAGTAAAAGTGCTTCCACCAGAAGATACAACTATGATTGCATTGAACTGGAAGTTAGGAGTGCCACCAGGCCACTTTGAGCTCCTCGTGCCTCTGAATCAACAGACAAAGGAAAGAATTACTCTACCTGCTGTAGTGACTGATTCTGACTATCAATGGAAAATAAGACTGCAACTATACAATGGAGGTAAAGAAGAGTTTGCTTGAAATACAGGAGATTCCTCTAGGACATCTTTTAGTACTATAGCACCCTGTAATTAAGGTCAATGGAAACTGCAACAGCTTTCTCCAGGCACCTTCAGGATTGGAGGTTTGGGTCACCTCATCAGGCCAAGAACCATGGTCAACTGAGGATAAAGGAAATATGGAATGGGTAGTGGAAGAAGGTATTTAGAAATACAAGCTATGACCATGTGTATTAGTTAGGGTTCTCCAGAGAAACAGAATCAACAGGGAACACTCGCAAATATAAAATTTATGAAAGTGTCTCACCTGACCACAGGAATGAAGAGTTCAAACTCCTCAGGGCAGGCTGTGAAGCTGATGATTCTGATGGAGGGTCTAGACGAACTCCACAGGAGAGGCTTGCCAGCCGAAGCAGGAAGAGAACCTGTCTCTTCTAAATCCTCCTTAAAAGGCTTCTAGTGATTAGACTGAGCATCACTCATTGCAGAAGACACTCACCTTGGCTGATTACAAATGGAATCACCTGTAGATGCACCTGATGTGATCATGATTTAATTCTATGAAATGTCCTCATTGCAACAGACAGACCAGCACTTGCCCAACCAGACAAACAGGTACCACCACTTGGTCAAGTTGACACATGAAGCTGGCCATGACACCATGTAACCAATCAGAGAAATTAGGGCTATAATAGTTATGTTAATCAAGAAAGTTGTTTAGTCAAGAAAGCACTGGCCTGATTATTAATGTGACGATATTTCATGGACTTAACTCATTAGTAATTTGGTTGTATCTATGACTGATTACATCTATTAAATAGCTGTGTATATTGCCTTCAATAATGTGAGAAGTCTCATTCAATAAGTTGAAAACTTTAAAAGGAAAAGCTATGATTTCAGCAATCAGAGAGGAGAATTTCCATCTCTAATTTAGCCAGCCAGCTTCTCATGGCAAATTCATAGAAAACCTTCACTGGAGTTGCCACCTTGTGGCCTACCCTGTGGAATTTGAACTTTCCCATCCTCACATTGCATGAGCAAATTCCTATTAAAAATCTCATCATATTTATATATAAACACACGGCATATATACATATAGATGATAGATAGACAAATATAGATATATCTCCTGTTGGTTCTATTTCCCTAGAAAATCTTAACTAATACATTCATCCAAAGATACATAACTAACTCCAAAGAAGATCAATTCAGATCCACACCATTCTAGACTGTAATCAAACTGTCAAATGCCAAAGATAAAGAGAGAATTCTAAACTGCAAGAGAGATGAAACGTCACTAGGGAGCCTAAATATAATTAGTGCTCGTTTCTCATTGGTAACCATGGAAGCAAGAAGGTAGTGGGAAGACATACTTAAAATGATGATAGCTACAACAAAAATATGCCAATAAAGTATTCTGTATCCACTAAAACTATCTTTCAAAAACATGTGAGAAATCAAGACTTTCCAGGTAAACAAAAGTTGAGGAACATTGTTACCCCATGACCAGCCCTATGAGAAATGTTGGAGTTCTGCAGGTTGGGAGGAAAGGACACTACACGTTGACTGAAGCCACATGAAGAAATAAGTATCTCTAGTAAAGACAGTGGCCTGGATAAATATAAACACTAGTACTATTGTAATTTGTAACTCCACTTTTTACTTCCTATAGGATTGAAAAGCAAATGCATAAAATGTAATGGTAAATCAATGATTTGGGACTTATAATGTATGAATATGTACTTTGTGACGAGAACTACAAAAAGGTGTGGGGCAAAGGGTTTAGGAATATGGCGTATATAGACTATTGAATTTGTTAAATTGGTATCAAAGCAAAATGAATTGTTACAGAATTAGGATGCTAAATTTAAGCCCATGATTATTGCAAAGAAAATATCAGAGGATATACAAAGTCATAGACACAGAAATATAGTGCAGGTTACCAGGAATGGGAGACAAAGTCAATGGGGAGTTAATACAGAATGAGTGCAGGGTTTGGGGTGAAAGAAAATTTGTAATAATGGATGGTGGTGGGACTACTGCAACACTGAAAATGAGATTAATCCCACTGAACGCTATACTTGGAAAGCATTAAGATAGGAAGATCTATGTTGTATATATGTTTCCACATTTTAAAAAACAGAGAGAATGATAAACTAAAAAGATAATGACAAATGAAATATATGATACTGGGTGAGATCGGAGCATGAAGGATAAAAGTCCAAAAAGGAAATTATTGTAACATGAGAAAATATGGAATATAGAATGTATACTTCATATCAACTTTAAATTTATTGAACTTGATAACTGCACTTAAGATGGATACATAAATTAATATGCTTCCTCATAAGAAATGTATATGGAAATAAGGTTTTCAAGGAGTATGATGTGTGTAACCTGCTCTCAAATGTTCATAAAATCAAAAATAATAGATAGAATGATAGGGCAAAGATGTTTAAATGTTAAAATTGGTGAATCTGGCACTTCAGTGGGTGGGGTAGATAAATGCTCTGCACAGTTTTGTATTATTTCTACAACTGTCCTGTAATTTTGAAATAAGGTAAAAAGTTTAAAAGTAAGTAAGCTATTTATTTTAGTTTAATGTGATCATATGATAACACCTTGGTGAAGATTGCTTCATAGTATAGAAGCACCTGAGGTCCTGAGCATTGGTTTTGTGGTAGATTGAATGACACACCCCAATTTAGATATTTTTGTTGTTGTTGTTGTTGTTAATTCTCATTCCTATGGGTGTGAAACCATTGAAAATAGCACCTCTTGAAGATGTCATTCTTAGCTAAAGTGCAGCCCAATTCAATGAGAGTGGACCTCAATTCAGATTACTGTAGCCAGAAACCAGAAATTAGGAAAAAAATCAGAAGAGGGGAAAAAAGAGCGAAAGCATGCAGGTTCAAGAGATAGGACATCACCATTTTACTGGAAAGCCCAGGAACCACAAGAATTTCCACAAGCCAGGACCAGAATGCTACAGGCCCCTGGAGGAAGTAGGCCTATAGCCCATGAAACTGTAAAACAATAAATTTCCATTGTTAATCCAACCCATTTTGGGATCTTTATCATAGCAGCCTGGCTAACTAAAGACAGTTTAGAGTTAGAAGACCGATATACTAGTCTTACCTGTAAATGTCAACTTTGATAAATCTTTCTCTATAGAGATAGTTTCCTAAAACAGAGGATTCAGGTTTTTATAAATTTGTTTATCTCACAGGATTGTTTGAGTGTGAATTGAGATATCTGTTTCTAACTTCTAAAGTGTGCTGATTAAGTTAAGTAGTTTTATCAATTTCAGAACCACGGAAGAACACAATGGGAGTGAATCCTGCCAGCAACTCCTGTATCCATATCACTGTTGTCAAAGGGAACAAAAGCAAACAATCTTGACTGATGTGGTGCAGGAGATTCTTCATTAGGCACAATGCATGTTCTGTCAGGGGTGAGTGAAGAGCAATGCCTTGTTTACCAAGAAGGAGCATTATTTCTACTTTTAACTTTTATTTTGAAATAATTATAGATGCATAGGAAGTTGCAAAGAAATGTGCGAGGAAGACCCTAATACCCTTTGTGCGGGTTTGAACTTGTTTTTACCCCAGAAAAGCCAAGTTCTTTAATCTTCATTCAATATTGCTGGGTGGGAGCTTTCTGACTGGTTCCATGGAGATACGACCCGCCCAATTGTGGGTAGTAACTTTTGATTAGAGAGTTCCATGGAGATGTGTCTCCACCCATTCAAAGCGGGGTTGCTTACCAGAGCCCCATAAGAGGGAACCATTTTGGAAAAATCTTTAGAGCCATCAGAACCAAAAAAGCCCCTGCAGCCAAAGACCTTTGGAACAGAAGGAAAATGACCCCAGGAAAGTCTGATAAAGTGAGAAGAGAAAGCTTGCAGACAGTCCATATGCCCTCCCAGCTGAGAAAGAAACCCCAAACTTCATCAGCCTTTTTTGAGTGAAGGTAACTTTTTGTTGGTGCCTTAATTTGGACATTTTCACAGCCTTAGAACTGTAAACTTGCAACTTAATAAATTCCCCGTTTCAAAAGCCATTCAGTTTCTGGTTTATCACATTCCAGGAGCTTTTGCAAACTCAAACACCCTTCATTTGGGCTCCTGATGTTCAAATCCTGATAATATAACATAAAAAAACAACAACAGGAAATTGACACTATATACAATTCACAAAGCCTATTCAGATTTCTCCAGTTACATGTAGTACACATTTGTCTGCATGTGTGTGCATGTGTGTGTGTGTGCTTGGCTCTGTGATTTTGTCACACATGTTACTTCATGTAACCCCTCCACAATCAGGATATTTAACATTATCAAACAAGGTTCCCTTGCACTACCCCTTTAAAGCAATATCCAACTCTCCCTCACCATCCTTAAGCCTTGGCAACTACTAATTCATTCTCCATCCCCATATGTATGTTATTTCATGACTGTTATGTAAATGGGATTGTTCAGTTTGCATTCTTTTGAGACTGACTATTTTCACTCAGAATAAGTTCCTTAGGGTTCATGCAAGTTGTTGAGTATATCAATGGTTCATCACTTTGCATTGCTGAGTAGCATTGCATAGTATGATTGTGCCACAATTTGTTTAACTATTCACCCATGGAAAGACAAGAGTGTGCACATTTAATTATAGCAGTTAGTGAATGATAGGCTTTGTAATCATCTGATTAATTTGATTAAAATAAACGAATCATCAGCTAGATCAAAATCTCCTTCTAGGGTCTTTTAAGTTTCCAGCATACTTGTTTTCCACAGGAGAAATGTAAATTTTGAGCCCTACAAAACATACTTCAATAAATGTATTTTTATAATCACACAGGTCAAATAAGGAAACAAGTTATAATTGATATTAAAAATCATCTACTTTGAAATACTTGATCCATTAGTCTTCCATTGTTAAAGATCTTGGTTTGTGTGTGTGTGTGTGTGTGCGTGTGTGTGTGTGTGTGCATATTTACAAACTGATCTCATTAGGGACAGGAACTGGTTAGTATACACCTCCATATCCCCAAGACCTATCCCCATGCCTGGGTTGTAGGTCATGCCTAATAACTTGTTGAATGAAATACAATTCCAAAAGTCAAGTGCTCTTGGCAGAAGTTATTCTCCATGCCTTTATTATGCAGGCTTGTGTTCTGATGCTAGAGTTCTTTCTACCTGGAGAAGAAAAGAAAAGAGAGTCAAGTGACTTTCCTCAGGCCCAGAATAGTGAGGCTGGTGAGAAGAGGATCTGCTGTTCCTTCTACCAAGGCAGGCTGCATTTCTCAATAAATTCGCTGTGCTGGGCCCTTGAATTCTTTCTCATGGCATGGCCAAGAACCTTGGAAGCTAAGTCTTCCTCTTTCCAAGTTTCCCCAATGCACTCTAAAAAAAAAAAAACCCTGTTTTCTAAAATGAAAAACTAAAAGAAATGAACATATTTTGGACAGAACATCAGAAAAAACAAATATATTATTTCACTTGATGGAGCATTTTAAAGACTCTGCAGACTTTCTTGTTGAAACAAAACAAAAAAAAAAGCTAACCATTCCATATGAAGAAGTTGCTATAGTTGCTTGCCTCACAAAGACCACTTTAGAGGCTAGAGTTGCATTTCATTGGAATTTTAAAACTAACCAACCATATAGTCTGATAGACACTCTATTTATCCAGTGTTCTGTGAGCAATATAGGAACATTGGATATCAATAGAATTGGCCTTTTTATAAGCAAAGACCATTGACAATCTGGAATAAAGATAGTGATCTTTTTAGATAAAATGGTTACAAAACAGTATTTTTTTAACGCAAAGCACAGTAAAGGAAAGAAAGGCAATATTTGAGCATCTTAAACATAATCGAGAGGCCTCTCACCTCTCATCCATCTTTTCTTGTGAGAATGTCCGCATGTTCTTTCACATATGTTCTTAGTAAACTTTCTACCTGCATACTCTATGGTGTGCTGGGCCCTTGAATTATTTCTCATGACGTGCTCAAGAACCTAAGAAGCTAAATCTAGCAACAAATTTGGTGAGTCAGCCAGGAGACACTTCTCTCTGAACCCCTGGATTGGTAAGTCCTGGCTATTAATTAGAAGGCTTGGGCACATGCATCTCTTTTTCTTCTCACTTGGGTCATCGTTATCCTCTTCGATGTTCTCATGCAATTTTGTGTTTCTAGGAATCTAGAGGCTTTCATCTGCCTTCCCCAGGACATAAGCTCAGTCTACTCTGAGACTCAGGATCCCTCCTTAGAAGTGGCAGGAACCCGTCTCCACACAGTGTAGATCTAAGGACACTCAGAATGGTGGGTGATACTTCCCATGAGACCTGATTGGAGGCTTCTCTCCATGATGAGCAGGAGTCTAATGGGAACCTAACAAGTCCTGCATCTTCCTCTCTTTCTTTCTCCTCAATTCTCTGAGTCTTCCCTAGATACTCTCCTTTCCTCTGTTCTGGGGACCACCTCTTGATCCTCACCTGCCTAAAAAGATTTCCTTGCCCCTCAAACTCTTCCTCTTGCTGAATCTGTTCTTTTTTCACCTTTTTAACAGAGGTCCTCTCCCCTGTCTCCATGAGAGTTTCCTTTCCTCTGATTTTTAAAGCCTTCTGAAATATTCCATCTTTTGTAGGGATTCTTGTTACTAAACAAGATGTCCTCTTTAACATTCTAGGGAGTCACCTCTAATCTATACGCATGGGAACTGGGTATTTTCCAATGGGAGTGCCCCTCCTACAGGCCTTGATCATTTTATCACTATTGAGACCCATTGCATCTGAATATAAAGCTTCTCTTTTTCCAGATTATGCTCACTTTTTAGCCTTCAGGAAACCAAGGG
The DNA here is from genome assembly GCA_004026745.1 of Myrmecophaga tridactyla. NCBI lineage: Eukaryota > Metazoa > Chordata > Mammalia > Pilosa > Myrmecophagidae > Myrmecophaga > Myrmecophaga tridactyla. The sequence continues at coordinate 42,379 of PVIY010010931.1, read as the reverse complement.
TCAAAGCTATTCCCAGGGGCATTGTCTTAAACTTATCTCAAGTAGGGTGGGCCTCTACTTTTGAAAAATAGGTCCAGACATCTCCCAGGGAGGGATGCCCTGGAAGCACCCTGCAACATGTTCTGGGGTCACTCAGTGACTTTACTCCAAATGTTCCCAAGAGATTGGGCCAGTGGAAAGGAAGGACTCCTCAAGAACTTTGTCCTAGAATTCTTCTGGGAAAGGCCTGGGAAATCCCTGGAAGTGTATGTCTAGACATTTCTCAGCAAAGGTGTCCTGGGGTACCCAGAAACTCTACTCCTTGTGTTACAAAGAGATCAGGCTGTCAGAGAGGGAAATACCCAGCTTTGATGCACATTAGGATACCATGTGATCACACTGGCACTACTGAGGCTCTTTTATTTCTTTTCCAGAAAAAATAGGAAATGCCAACAGAAGGTCACATGGCCTCAATTTAAGCTAAAAGATGGGAAAGTATGGCTCTCCAATGGGACTCTCATTTACAATCTGTAAAAGACAGTGGAAGTAATCAGAAATTCCCCAGAATTCTGATGTTTATGGCTCTCTATCAACACAAGTACCTGAGAAGGACTTGACATCTGTGTTATGTCCATGTCTCAATTTCCATTAGAGAAAAAAACCTTTTGAATGATAACCTTTTAGAATTTGTTTGCTAAAAGGCATGAGAAACTGTACTACCAAGCTAGTTAATTGTCATAAGCTCAGGGAGATCAATCAGGAGAAAGAGGAAAACCCAGTCCTATTCTAGGGTAGGTTAGTAGAAGCACTATATATATATGTATATATGTATATACACTAATGTAAACCCAGATTTCCAGGAAGAACAAATTTTGTTGGACACTGATTTTATCAGCCAGTCAGTCCCTGGAATTTGGAGAAAGCTCAAAAGCTCTCCATGGGGCCCTTAAGCTCCCACTAATGACCAATTAGAAATGGTCTTTTCTGTCTTTAACAATTGGACATGGCCAAGGAAGAGAAGAACGCAATGAGAGGTAAGCAGATAACTAGAGAACAGGCTCAGCTTATTGCACTTAAAAGTGCCCTACACTCTGAAAGTCACCTGAATCATAGCTCCAGGCCTCAAAGGTCTTGCTTCAACTGTGGAACAGAAGGCTACTGGCAGAGAGAGTTCCTGGAACCTCAAGACAACCCTCAACCTTGGGACCCACCAGGGCCCTGCCCCCATTGCCACCAACAAGGCAACTGGGCCCAGGACCTGCACTATCTCCTGAAGTGGGTACAGGACAGACCCTTAAACCCTACTTGTGGCAAATGAGGAAGACTGAAGGTGCCCAAGGCCATGCCTGGCTCTGGTGACTTCACATATAACCATCAACCTAGAGAAGCCATGGTTGACACTTGATGTGGCAGGTAAAATTATTGATTTCTTAACTAAATAATAGAGCCACTACTCTGTTCTGAACTGCCACTTCAGACATACCTTCACTCGGACTTGCCTAGTTATGGGAGTTGACAGTAAAGTCAAAACTAAGACTTTCACCACCCCTATCCTGTGTAGGGTGAGGATATTCTAATGTTCCATCAATTTCTCATCGTCCCTGAATACCCCACTCTCCTTTTAGGAAGGGATCTTCTTCAATCCCTGGGGGTCACCTTTAGACTAGTAGACCCAGCTAGGGTTCCACCTTGTTTGGCTTGAGGTCTCTACTAGAGTGAGGCTGTTTGGCATCCCAAAGGAGATCCTTAAGCAAATAAACCCATCTGTACCGTATAAAGGCATCCTGAGGCAAACCCGCTCAATAACCCCTCTCTGCATTCAAGTTCTCAGCCCTAGATCTTAAAAATGCACTTTTTAAAAATCCCTCTTTACCCTGACTCTCAAAATCTATTTGCCTTTGAATGGCATGGACTTAAGGATAAGATTCCTGCCCTGCTCACTCAGATAGTGCTTCCCCAAAGGTTTTAAAATAATCCCTTTATCTTTAAGAATGCCTTAGCAACAGACTTTCAGCTACCTCTGAGTGCAGTCTTGCAATATGCTAGCATTGTGAACTAATATACTACTAGTATGATAGTAAATTTTATTTGTAGTCAGTGATGACTATGAGCCCTGGATGGATGTGGAAAGTTGTGGAGAGTTTGAGAAGTAGGTTTTGTTTATATTCACTGCTGACTACAAGCCCTAAGTAGATTTTAAAAGTTATAGAGTTTGTGAAAATAAATTCTGTCTGTCATTTTCAGTGCTGCTTTCTTAACCATCTGAGTACTCTATCTAGAAAACAAAGATATTATATCATAAGATTAATAGCCTTATTGATATTTATGTTGACCTTCTCATCCTTTATTACAAAAGACAAGTCTTCCTACTCTTACAGGAAAACTCTTACAAAGGAGTTGTTCTTTCACTTTATAAAATTGAGTGCTAAAATAATTTAACATATTCCATAGGAAGTGTTTAGGAAATATTACAATCTTACAAAATTTTCTATCCTGTTGACTAAATTTGCATGGACAAGTCGTTGTTCATATACTTAAAAATTGTTTAAAATTCCTAAAAACTCGACAATATTTTCACTGTCCATGTTATATCCTGACAATTATTGATCTATATGTTAGGCAACAGTAAGATGTTGTTAGTCAAGGTTGTAGTTATTCTTAAAAAATTTACAGATCATAAAAATAACCTAATTCAGCTTTATTTGACATGGAAACTAGAAAAAAAAAATCTTAACCAAAAAATGAAAATATTTGCAAAAATCCCTTAAAAGACTAAAGAAAAATGTAGAACTATTCTTAAAGCAATAGGGGCTCCCAGTTTAATAAGTGACGCTCTCAATCTTGAAGCTTGCCTTACCAAATTTATCTCTGTAGTGGCATAGCTAGACCCACTTATAATTCATTCTGAGGAGTTATACCCACAGAACTGCTTTTATTGCTGAACTCCATAAATAAACTCATTACCTTCCCCCCACCCCCACCTTTGCATAGGACATGACTATGAGGGGTATAAGTCTCCCTAGCAATGTGAGACATGACTCCGAAAAATAAGCTTGGTCCTTCCATCATAAAATTAGTTGACCAAAAAAGGAAAATGAAATTTCAATTGCCAAGAAATTTCAAATAGAGTGGATAAGTAATTCTAGAAGCTTTACTTATGCAAATTTCAGTCAGATATTGCAAATTACCACAGAATAGCAAGCCCCAAACAACAGTGTTCATAGAAATTCTAGAGAATACCCAGAGCTCCATCTTGCTCCTGCTTCTGTTCTGACTGAATATACAGTTCCTCACCCCATTTGTTTATTTCAGATTAGAAGCCATTCACAACAAAATTCTCACAGAGGCTCCACTCCTTTCCCCACACTCAACCAGCCACACTCACTATCATAGCCAGAGACCTCTATGTTCCTACAAGTACCTGTGACCCTACTGACAGTCTGAAGTAGCTATAGAAGATGGACCATGGACCCGAATTCCCTTAGGATTAAGGGAGTTAGAAATCTCTGAGTGGGAAGTGAAGTAAGGTAGGTTAGCATGGCAGCTGGCTGAGCAAAGGGCAAATTCCCAGAAGCAATCACACCTCAAGGAGCATGATATCTCAGAAAAAGAGCAATAAACAACACCTAGGGGCTAAATGACCCCACCTGAGTGAATCCTATACCATCAAGCATCCACAAATGAGAGAAAAGAGGAGGGTAGTAAAATAAAAATAAAATTTACAAAAGGTACCAAAATCTATAAAAGCAGATGGACCTGCAGTGTTGAGGACTCGCTCCTGCCATCCCTCTTTTCTTGTGAGAGTGCCCACATGCTCCATTTCTGCATGTGTGCTCAATAAATTTTCTACCTTCTTACTCTAAAACACAACAAAACAAAAAACTGGGAAATGTCACCATTCTTTTTTGGCTGATGAATATGCAGGCTGAGACAAAAGATCCCCTATCTTACACCCTTTACAAAAATTAATTCACAATTGATTAAAGACGTCAAGGTAAGTGCCAGTACCGTGAAACTTCTAGAAGAAAATGTAGGGAAATATCTTTAAGATCTAGTAATAGGAGTTGGCTTCTTAAACTTCACACCTAAAGCACAAGCTGAGAAAGACAAAATAGACAAATGGAACTCCTTAAGATCAAGAGCTTCTGTGCCCCAAAGGACTTTGTTAAAAAGGTGAAGAGACAGCCAACTCAATGGGAGAAAATATTTGGAAACTGCATATCAGATAAAGGCTTGACATCCTGTGTACATAAAGAAGTTATACAGGTCAACAACAAAAGACAAACAACCAAATATGAAATGGGCAGAGGAAATGAATAAGGTCATTTTTTGAAGAGCAAATGCAAATAGCTAAAAAACATATGAAGAGCTGCTTATCTTCACTGGCTATAAGAGAGATACAAATTAAGGTGACAATGAAATACCACTTCACACCTGTAAGAATGGCTGCTATTAAACAAACAGGAAATTATAAATGTTGTAGAGAAATTGGAACACATATTCACTGCTGGTGGGAATGTATAATGGTTCAGCTACCGTGGAAGTCAGTTTGATGATTCTTCAGAAAACTAAATATTGAGTTATTTATGATCCAGCAATATCAATACTCAGTATATATCCAGAAAAGTCGAGGGCAGTGACACCAATAGACATTTGCACACTGATGTTCATAGCAGCACTATTCACAATTGCCAAAAGATGGAAACAATCTAGGTGCCCATCAACAGATGACTGGATAAACAAAATGTGATACATATGATGTAATATTATGTAGCATTTAGACAAAATGATGTCCTGAAACATATGATAATGTGGATATACCTTGAGGACATAATTCTGAGTGAAATAAATCAGACTCAAAATGACAGATACTGTATGATTCTGCTATTATGACTCTGGTAAAGCCTTCAGTGTTTTGGAACAGCGAGAAGGAAAAATCTGAGATGAGGGAATGGTAGTCCATGACAAACTCTGAGACCTGTTCTATAACTGCTTGTTGAAGTGTACTTCGAAAATTATGACTTTTTTCTTTTCTTTGTATATATACGTATATATATATATGTTATTGATTTTTTGTTTTGTTTTGTTTCTGCATGGGCAGGCACTGGAAATCGAACCCGGGTCTCTGGCATGACAGGCGAGAATTCTGCCACTAAGCCACCATCGCACTGCCCTATATGTTATATTTTACAGGAAAAAAATAGTAAGAAGAAAAAACATAGGCTGCCATAGTAATATTAGATAAAATATGTTCCTGAAATCAAAATTTGAAAATGTTTAGTAACATAGGTCACTACTATAACAAAGTTGAAATTTGTAATAACTTTCTACTTGATATTTTGAGAATGCACACAGTTTTGATAGTTAAATGGTATTTAAGATAGTGTTTAAAATTTAGAATCTAAGAATCTCTGATATCTGTATCTATAGGTTTTTTCCCACCCTAGCTTTAGTTTTAAATTGATTTATGAAGCATATTGTAGAAACAGACTTCACAATGATTACTTAGATATTTTATTTAAATATGCCTATGGTTTAGCTAAGATGTCCATTTTAGGTGGTTAAATTTTTCATATGCTAATCATAAGAACATTTGTTTCTTTATATTTTTCTTAAATCAGGAAAATGTTTGGTAACATAGGTCATTACTATACAACTTTGATATTTGTAATAACTTTCTACTTGATATTTTAAGAACATTCACAGTTTTGACAGCTGATCAAATGGTATTTAAGTTAGTGTTTAATATTTAGAATTTAAGAAACTCTGGAATCTGAATTTGTAAACAGTTTCCTTGTTGCTTTAGTTTTAAATTTGTTTATGAAACTTACTGTGCAAACAGGTTTTACAATGATTATTTGGATTCTTTACTTAAATATGCCTATGGTTAAACTAACTAAGATACCCATTTTTGGTGGTTCTAAGTGTATTGTTTGTTTCTTAAATAAAAATATTTTTTAAAAAAATGGAATAGGAACAGAGAAGAGGGATACCTAACCTGGACCAGAGGTTAAGGGTGCAGTCATGGAAACTTCCTGGAGGCAGTGTCCCTCAAGTAAAACCTTGAAGAATAAAAAGCCATTTTCAAGTAGATAAGCAAAAGAAATGGCACAAGAGTAAAGAAATATTTGTCTTGCTGCAAGGGCACAGGAAGTGACAGAGATGATATGTAGAAAGAGACAGTCATCAGAAGGGGTGTTATGGATCCTGGAGGGCACTATGGACCCTGGAGGATGGGAGACCCATGCAGGGGACCACAGTAGTATGGGCGAGAAGCAGTGGTTCCTGAACTAAGCCAGTAGTGATCGGAGGGGAAAATAGATGGGTTCAAAAGCATCCTCAGAGATGGGACCACCAAGACTTGGCAACTGTTTGGACATGGTGAGGGTCAAATAAAGGACCTCAAGTTTCTGGTGTGAGCCTTGAGTGATGGAGAAGTCCTTTTCTTGGGGGTGGGGCCTGAGAAGAGGATGAGTTCCATTTTGGGAGAGTCGTCTTTGTGTTATGTGTTACTTCTCCTAGGAGATGTTCCATGGGGAGTTGGAGACTGATTTACAGCTGAGAAAAGATGTTTGGACAGGAGAGGAAGACCTGGGGTCAGGCATTTTGTAAGCACTATACATTCCCCTTCTTACTGAATCCTCCAGTTGGCCTTCTCAGGCAGGAACTATCATCCCCATTTCACAGATGGAGAAAATAAGGCTTTGAATCTCAGGGTAGCTTTTCCAATATCTCATAGTAATGGTTTGGGGGGAATGAAACCCAGGTTTCTAACTTCAGAAAATGTGCTCCTAACCTTTCATTATACTGCCAAGAGCTGGCTGAGGAGTTGTCATTTCTTTTTATACTGCTCATTTAAATGTTTTCTTTCATCATTATATTTGATTAATATGAATGATTATGTTTTCTATTTGACTGATGACCTTTGTTTCCAATTCTCATAGAAGTAAGGAAACCACACTATTTTGCATTGCAATCTGATCTAAGCCAGTTCTGTCAGACATAGCTATTGGGTTCCTTCTGGTTGGTAACAAAGCTAGTAAGTGTATGAGATAGGTGAGGGTTAGCTATTCTCCCATACCTCTCTACCGGATTTGTTTTTAAACAATTTTATTGAGATGCAATTTAATAAAGTCCCCCTTTCTAAAGTGAACAACAACAACAAAAAAGGACCATTGTCCCGGAAAATCAGAAAGCTTTTCCAACTGGAGTTATTTTAAAGCTTAGAATAGTTTGAGGATGCCCAGCTCGAGTATGTGGAAGGCAAAAAACGTTGCCACCTCAAAGCAGCAGTCTCCAATTTTATTTTATCCTCTGTAGGCAGTGATGACATAAACTAGCATTATGGTTTCTTCATCTTGGTCCGCCAGAGAAGATTATTTTCAACTATTCATAAGAGGATAACGGATGCTTTGAATGCTTGAAATACTGTGTCTCAAGGCTGGTGCATTGACACCATACATCTCCATAATTTATAGGATAAAATAAATTGAGACAAGAAAAGTGTCCCCTAAGTAGTAGTTCAGCAAAATACGACTGCTTTATTAGAGGCATCTTTATTCCTCGTCTGCTTTTATTATTACTCAATAATAAAGACATTAACAGTTTTAAATCTGGTAGAACATTGATACATAGACATTACTGCTACACTCAAGGTCTTTCTGAATCTAAGCTTGCTAAATATGACAAGGGGAATTGGGGTGCTTTCTTTCCTTCCTTTCTGTATCCTCTCATGAAGGTTTCCAGACTTGTCCAAGCTGAGCTGCTATTTTTTATATCAACCTTCTCTTCCCAAAATAAACTTTCAAAGATTTTAATTTCAGTGTAAATGAATCCCATGGGTTTACATAAGCACATAGATTACATTTTCTCCAAAGCAGATAGCACAAATAAGATTAGAAGATAAAAGAGTAACATTTACATTTATGCTGGATGAGATCTGGTCCAATATGCTAAAAACTAATTCCAGCCACCAGCCATCTGACAATTTCTCACAAGTTCTTCACTTCTAATTCAAAATTTCCCTTCACTGGCACAAACTTTAGAATCAATTCTTTGGGATGCATTTCAATGAAATGTTCGGCATGTTTTTGAATGGAGTCTACTGAATGGGGCAACTGCATGAGCATAATACACTGCACCTGTTTTGAACCAGCTTAAAAATACCACTGAGAACAGCATGTAAAATAATAAGGCAATTTTACTGAGTAGGAATGAACGTTGATCAGAAGCATTAATATTTACTGTCAGGGAAACCTGAATCAAGCAGGTGTTAGTATACTAAATGGAGTTAATTCATACATGTGTAGTAATAGATCATCTTGAAATGTATCTCTTCAGATAAAATTGAAGCTTTCTCTCAAGCTGGAAACCAATTAATGTTGTATAGTTGGATTTAAAATCTAATACCACCAGATGATTTTGACAAATCATGTTGGAGAGTGTCTATGAATAAGTGGGAATAGTTGACTTGTTTCAATTAAGAATCAGTGGATTCTTGTCATTTTGCAATAAATGAATATATATTGAGATTATGCCCCTGACTATGTCCCATGGTGTCTTCTACATTGTCCTAAATTTAAAATATGATGAAGATGCATTTTATTAAGAACTTAAAAGCTTTTTATATTCTAGAGGAATCCATCTCTTACAGATATGGACGGATGGATCCAAACGGGAAATGATTATCTGTGGACAAATTCATGGAGTCCTAGGTGATCCTACTTTCTAAATTTTTTCAGATCACCACTTTTCTCTCTATCCTTAATTACTATGCTAGTTCATACTTTCCATATCTCAAAAGAATTACTTTGATAGCTTTGCCAAGGTACTCTTTCCAAAAATAAGACTGTGTTCTTGCATTATATCCCTAATAGCTCCTCCAATTACTCAGGTGTGATATCTTGACATTCCACCCTTTGATTTCTGAGTTACGCCTGTAGTAGACAAAAGAAAAAAAATACCCCGACCCCCAAAGATGTCCAAGTTCTTATCCCCAGAAACTGTGCACATGTTACCTTGCTTAGCAAAAGGAACTCTGCTAATGTGATTACGTTAGAGATATTGAGGTGGAGATATCTTTCTGGATTACCTGAGTGGAGGCAATGCAATTACCTTGGTCTTATAAGAGGGAAACATGAGGGTCACAGAGAGAGGGAGATGTGACAATGGAAGCACAGGTTGAAATGATGCAGGGCCACAAGCCAAACAATGCAGGCAGCATCTAGAAGCTGGAAAAGGCAAGGAAACAGATTATCTCCTAGACTCTCTAGAAGTCAGAAAGCCCTGTTTGCTCATTTTAGACTTCTGACCTACAGAACTGTTAAGATAATAAATGTGTGTGTTTCAAGCCACCAAGTCTGTTGTAATTTGCTACAACAGCAAATGTAAAACAAAACAACACCCAAGGGCTGACACACAGAGAGTGCTCAATAAATAAATGATAGATAAATTAATGAAAAAGTGAGTGGAGGACACCAATATTCATAATATTGTGTTCGTTTCTCTTTTTCTAGCAAATGTGGGTGTATTAGATGGAAATCTTGGGAAAAGGATTACAATGATATAGGGAAGCTTTTATTACTGGAATGCTGTCAGATTCCAAACTGCAATTTGAGTATTAGATACAAAAATCTCTATCCGATTATATCTAATTTACTTATTCACTACAGAGATGTATGAGGCATATAAATGCAGTGTTGTGGTTAAGAATGTGCCCTATGGAGAGGGTCTGCCTGGATTCAAATCCTGGCTCTGTTGCTTGCTGGCTGAATGACCATAGAAAAGTTTTTTTTAACTGACTTGTAACTTAGTTTACCTGTATACTTAATTTCTGCCTAGTAAGGATTTTCTGAGGATGAAATTAAATCAGACATATGCAAAACATGGAGGTAGGTCTGGTCTTTAGTAAGCACTCAATAAAATGTAACCATTATTATTACCATCATTAAAACTTATTGGGCTTTGTTCTACAGGACTATAATCAAAAATATAAATATATTAGTATCTTTTGCTTGTAAAAACTCTTAAGACCTCAATTGGGCTTATTTGGCAAACATTTCCAGTTGAAGTGCTTTCATCTAATGTTCTGTAGTTGCTTGTATGTAGGTCATATTCAGAAATTATGTTTTTCAATAATGAAAGCCATCTTTTTGTTTTTTATAATTTAGCAGTTGCATGAAGTAAAACAGAAATATTTTAGAAAAATTTAGTCATAGCTATTGTGGTCTGAATTCTTCAAAAGAGAAAATTTGAGTAAATAATAAAGCTAGCATTCTATCTAGTCTTACTGTTACTAGAACAAATGCACTGACTTAAAGCAGGATTGTTAAATGAGAAAATAAGTGCTTAAATGGAAAACAAAACCCATGACAGCCACAAGATTTCAAACAAGGAGCTTTCTACAGACAACTGTTTTTTATGAATACAGTGAAACAATTTTTTATTATTGTTTTGACCCAGTTTATGAGTGTTTGGAGCCTAGAAGTTTTCCTGGCCATTGTGCTGTTTCTGATTGAAAACCAGCAATTCATCTGCTTTACACAAATTGCTCCATTTGATGCAACCGTCTCTGCAATATTTGATTCTACTGGCTTTAGGTCATTCAAATTTCTGCTGGTGGTGCTGTATATGGTGAAATAAAATAACACACAATTAACTTTTGCTAAGTTAGTCATTGACAATTAAATGATAACTGTAATGTATACTCCTCAGGTTCAATTAGTTAAAGAAAATCCCATAAAAATAGCTTGAGGTCATCTTTTCTGCTTTATTTTGTTTTACTTTCATGAAATATATATGTTTAAGAAATATATCTTAGGCCCTAATATATAAGCATATTGCATATTGGAATGAGTGGAAAGAATTATTATTATCTTGATCATATTTTGAAATGAGAAAGAGCTGTAACTAAAGTTTCCATTTTATTCTTAGATAACATCACTTTTCAAACTCAAGTGTGGGAGTCTGTATTCAGTCTGATATGTGATGTAATTCCCTATTTGTAATGGATACTATGGCATCATGTACTTCTGCTCATTAGTAGTTTGTTATTACCAAATATTATTTTATGAGCGTATGTATTTTATTCATCCATTAATTCAATCATTCACTGGTTGATGGAAAAAATTGAAGGATACTTATTTATTACAAACTTTAATTAAATGTTAGAAATACTTTGACAACAATGCCCAACCTTGCCTTCAAATATTTGGAAGTAATGTATAGTCTCTTTTCTGCTTCATAACTAAAAGAATTGTCATTAACAGCTAAATTTTATTTTTGCAGTACTGAATCAATTGTCTTCAAAGAAAATCCACTTGGAAAACACTTTGATTAGAGTAATTTTAGTTTTTCTGATCTGGTACTAAGGAAGATGATTAGCTCTCTGCATCCTGCATATTCTAGAATTATATTTACAGAAGAAAATAAACAAGATGCTAAAGAAACAAACACAGTTCTTGTTATCATTAATCAGTATGAACTATAGCTTGTTCATATTCCTCTCAACATGAAAATAGTAAATGCTCCATTATTTATTAAAAGATAAAATCAATTAAATTCAACACACATTTTTTAATGTCGGCTATGTGCAAGGCATGTACTACATGTACAAGCCATAAAAAACTGCTACAAAATCTGAGCAAAACTAGCAATCTAGAGGAAGAATTTTGAGATGGATTAGCAAAAGGCAAGAAGAGACATGCAATTTTTTTAGATAGCTGGAATTTTGAAGATAAAGATAGAAAATTGTAATAGTTTATTCCATAGTAAAACATCCTGGTGTCTAAAGGAAGGCAGAAATTGATAGTGATGAGTCTGGATATTTTGCTGAGGAATTTTCCAACTAAATGTGGAAAGTGCAGCCTGGTTTCTCCTCGAAATTTATAGAAAAATATGAGAGAAAGGGAAAAAAGCTGAGAACTGAACTGGGCAGAAAGAAACCAGAAAGTAATGGTTTGGAAAATTCTGAGCTTCTGGAAAATGAATCCCCAGAGAATAGTGCTCCATGTAAGGTTTTAACTGAACACAGTGCAAGTCTGGATCAGAAATGCAATTATCCCAAAAGAACTTCTGGAAGGTCCTTATGTCTGTGGTTTCCACCCTTGTGTAATGCATGTGAAATGGACAGGTTTTTTGCAAGCTCTGTATGAATTGAACCATTGATAGCCTAGATTAAAGGGTACAGAAAATGGACAGATTGAAGGAAAAATGACTTCCAAGGCAGAACCATGGAAGCTGAGGTGTGGACTGAACACATCTTTTTGACCAAGAGAGCAGACCCACCCACATATGTTTTGGAGCTTGGAGAGAGCAGACCTTCTGCCCTGTTGCTCAGGAAGAGTGTAACTCCCCTGTTTTTCAGATGCCTGAGGGATTATGAAGTGAGTCTCCCAAAACCTTGAGGAGGGTGGAGCCTAGAGCCTGACTACCAACCAGACACTTGATAAGGGTGGAGCTGAGAGCCTGGCCATCACCCCAATGCTTAGAGATCATGGAGCCTTCACACCAGTGTATGGGGAGAGCATGACCACTGCGCAAGCACTGGGGAAGAGTAGAGCTTCTGCTCTATCCAGCCCTGAGGACACGGTATGCCTCTGTAGATGACTTCCATAACTTAAAATAATATGGAATATGTCCTGCAAGAATTGCAAATTGTTTGGGACCCATGATTTCTGTTTTCCTTCCAATTTTTCCCTGTGGGGAAGAGAGTACTTGTATGATTGTCCCTGCAAGAGGGGAATTTTGTTCCAGGACAGACCACACCTAAAACTGGTTTATTGAGACTTGGTAGGTAAGTTTGTTACTGAAATGATTTAAGGCTTTTTGGGATATTGTGATGGAATGAATATATTTTACATATGGAAAGACCATGTCTTTTTGCAGTCCATAGGGTGGAGTGTGATGGTTTGAAGCTGTATGGACCCTAGAAAATTATTTTCTTAAAACCTATCCATTCTACTGGATGTAAATCTACTTTAAGTAGGATCTTTTGGTGAGTAGCATCTTAATGTAAGATGTGACCCACTTTATTCAGGGTGGTTCTTAATTGTCTTGCTAGAGTCTTTTATAAGAGGATGAAATTCAGACAAAGAAAGAGAAAACCATGGAAGCAAGAAGCTAAAAGTAGTAAAACATAGAAAAGAGGTGAGGGCAAGCATGTCATTTGCCTTATGCTTTGCCATGTGACAGAAGGGTCCAGGATGCCTGTCAGATGGTCAGCAGGAAGAAAGCATTGGCTGATGCTGCCTTGATTTGGTCATTTTTCTCAGCCTTAAAACTGTGAGCTTTTAAGTTAATAAATCCCTAGTGTAAAAGCCAACCCATTCAAATCTCTGAGACCCTGCCAGAAATACAATATACAAGAAATGGAATAGTTTTTAAAAAGGGAATTTATTAAGTTGCAAATTTACAGTTCTAAGGCTGTGAAAATGTCCAAAGTAAGGCACCAACAAGAAGTTACGTTTATTCAAGAAATACTGGTGCCATCTGGAACACTTCTGTCATCTGGGAAGGTATCTAGTTGGCATCTATTAGCTTTCTCTTCTGGCTTCTTGTTTCATAAGGATTCCCTGGGGGTGTTTTTCTTCTGTATCTCCAAAGGTCTCTGACTGTGTGGGCTCTGAGGCTTTCTCTAAAATGGTTCCCTCTTAAAAGACTCTAGTAAGTGGCCCAGCTTGAATGGGTAGAGATACATCTCCATGGAAACTACTTGATCAAAAGTTCCCACCTACAATTGGGTCACATCTCCTTGGAAATGACTTAATCAAAAATATCCCAACCAGCAATATTGAAACAGGATTAAAGAACATAGCTTTTCTAGGGCATGCTACAGTTTCAAACCACTGCAATTCACCCTCTGAATCCCACAAAAGCATGTTCTTTCCAAATGCTAAATAAATTCGTTCCACCACAATATCACAAAGGCTTAAACCATTTCAGTAACAAAACAAATACAATGCAAAGTCAGAAACAGTACAAAATCTCATCAAAGTCAGCTAAAGGCATGATCTGTCTTATGGGAAAATTCTCCTCTGGCTCTGGACTTGTAAAACTCAGAACAAGTTATCTGCTGGCAATATATAAAGGAGGGACAGTCAAAGAATACATATTCCAATTTCCCTATGGAGAAATTGGAAGGAACATAGGTGTCACCAGATGCAAACAGTTCCAAAAACCTGTGGGGCAAACTCCCTTAGATTTCAGAGTCTGAGAGTCATTTATCCTCCAGGCTGTAGAAAGCGGCAGTCTTACCCTTTCTAAGGGCTTATGCAATAGCCCTGTTCTCTCCAGTGCAAATTTGGGGGACACTGGGAAGGATGTGTTTCTCTTGATTCACTTTCTCTACCATCTCTAAAACACATGTTCAACCCCCTCAGAACAATGTGGTGGCAGCAAGGCTTTCCCCAATCTCCTAGGAATGTGTTATACCCTCTCAGTGGCCTGGGCACTGAAACTCCTGCCTCTGACTTTCAGACAAACTCTCCCTCTCCAAGTGCATGGGTGGATCCACTCACTTGACCTGAGGTTTCTTGGTTTCAGACCTTAGCTTCCAAGGTTCTGCCTTTGAAGTTATTTTTCTTTCAATTTGTCCCATTTTCTGTCCCTTTTAGTCCAGATTGGCAGTGGTTCAGTTTATACAGATCCCTCAACACTCTTGTTGGTTTTCTATGTTGTATGCAGGGATCATAGCCATCAGACAATAGGACTTTCCACAAATCCTTTCTGGATAACTCCCAGCTTGCCCTGTATTGGCTGACTGCTTTCATGTGTGGATAAATCCTCACATGGAGTACTATTCTTTAGAGGTCTTCATTTCTGGAAGCCCAGAATTTTTCAGACTATCAATTTTTCAGACTACACAATTTAGTTTGGCAATCTCTTCAGCTAAATATCCCAACTCATGGCCTTTAAAATCAGTCTTCCATCCAAAACCAATAGTCAATTTTGCCAGATTCCTTACCACTTCAAAACAATGATCACCTTCCTTCCAGTTTGCAATAATACATACATCATTTCTAAGGCCTTATCAGAAGTATATTTAGAATCCACAATTCTACCAACAGTCTCTTCAAAGCATCCTAAGCCTTTTCTATCAAGCTCCTCGCAACTCTTCCAGAATCTTCTCCTTATCCATTTAAAATGCTTTGCAGGTTCGCACCTGTCATGTACCCCAGAAAAACCATGCTCTTTAATTCTCATTTAATTTTTCTGGATGAGATCGTTTTATTGTTTCCATGGAGATGTGACCCACTCAGTTGTGGGTGGTAACTTTTGATTAGATCGTTTCCATGGAGATGTGTCTCTGCCCATTCAAGATGGAGTTGCTTACTTGAGCCTTTTTAAGAGGAACCATTTTGGAAAAGCTCAGAACCAAGAAAGCCCACACAGCCAGAGACCTTTGAAGATGCAGAAGGAAAATGCCATAAGGCATCTCATAAGGAAGCCTTATGAAATGAGGAGAGAAAGCTAGTAGATGTCACCATATGCCCTCTCAGCTGAGAGAGAAACCCCAAAGTTCATTGGCCCTTTCTTTGGCATTAATATGTTTTTCCTTGGATGCCTTAATTTGGACATTTTTACACCCTTAGAACTGTAAACTTGCAACTTAACTAGTTCCGCTTTTAAAAGCCATCCATTTCTGGCATATTGCATTCTGGCAGCTTTAACAAAATAAAACAAAAGCCATCCCAACGTGTTTGGTATTTGCAACTGCAGAAGCACCACACACCTCCAGTAGCAAAGTCTGCTTTAGTTTGGCTAAAGCTGCCAGAATGCAATATTCCAGAATTTATTATGTTACAAGTTTACTGTTCTAAGGTCTTGAAAATGTCCAAATTAAGGCACCAATAAGAGGTGACCTCCATTCAAGAAACACTGATACCATCTGAAATACATCTGTCAACTGGGAAGGCATGTGACTGGTGTCTACTGGGGTCTTTGGCTTCTGTACCCCTCTATCAGCTGGAAAGGGCATGTGGTGACATCTGCTAGCTCAATCAGCTAGGAAGGGCATGTGGTGACCACTGATAACTTTCTCTCCTGACTTCTCATATTATGAGGATTCCCTGGGGGTGTTTTCCTTCTGATCTGCACAGGTCTCTGGTTGTATGGGCTCTGAAGCTTTCTCCAAAATGGTTCTCTCTTAAAGGGCTCTAGTAAGTGACCCAGTTTAAATGGGTGAAGATACATTCCCATAGAAACCACCTAATCAGAATGTTCCACCTACAATTGGGTGGGTCACATTTTCATGGAGGCAACTTAATTAAAAAAAATCCCATATAGCAATATTGAAACAGGATTAAAGAGAATTAATTCTCTTTAATTACTTTTCTGAGGTACACATAGTTTTAAACAAGCACAGTTGGAAATTTGAGGGAGAATTAAATGGCATGACTTACTGAAGCCTCTCTAATTGTGTTTGATAAATAGACAGGGCCCTGGGTTAGTTCCTATCATATTCTAGCATTGTTATCCAGGACATTCCCATGCCAACCCATTGTACCAAAAACTCTGATCTTGTGAATTCTTCCTATTCCTTATAGATGTTATGTGGATCCTGTTGAAATCATTTAAGACCCAGCTCCAAACCCATTTTTTCTTTGAAACAATTCCTGATTATCCCAACCTTTTCTAAATTCCTGCATCATATATTATTTGTCTTACTCATGTACTTCACAATTTATGTCGCATGTCCTAATTCCTTACCAGACTGCCAGTCATTTGATGACAGTTATTATCTCATTTATTTTTATTTCTAGTATCTTTCAGAGTGCACCATCCATAGTAGTAACCACCCAAATTAAATATTTGTATTGATGGTATTTTTAATGCAATAGAAGCTCTCTCATCTAACCCAAATAGGATCCGTTAGAAAAGTTAATAAGACAGTTATACATAAAACTAATATAAAATGCAAAATAGATATCTGAAAATGTTTATGTCACCTTTAAACAACAGATACAGAGAATATCAGAAAGGTAATCTTGAGCAAATTATCTTGGCATGGGCACTTTTAATCTCCCCAGTGTGATACCTGGAAGGGTTGGTTGTTTAAGCAACCAAGAATGGAGTATATAATAAAATCTCTTGTATTACTTGGGCCCAAAAGTTCAGCAGGACTGTGGACTCCTTACTTCTACTTAATCTCCACCCTATAGCCAATCATCACACTCTTCTTTCTTTTCTATTTCAGCCTCCATTATGCTAATTTTGACCTTGTCACCTAACTAGGCCTATAGAAATGCAAAGTGATTGGTCTCCCCACTCCTGGTATCTCCTTTTATTAATTCATTCTCCATACCATAGCTCTTTAAATCTTGAAGTATTAGAGTTCATACATCTTCCCAGGTCATCATCCTCTTCCTTGCCTTGGGAACTGTCCCCTGGTATGGTGAGCTGGGCCCCAGCTGATTTCTTTATACTGAGTAATATATATGGAGACCTGATTATGCTGGTATCCTCATCAAAAGTGTTTAATGACTTTTTTAATATCTATTTTTAAAATTCCAAATCCTCATGCAGAATATTGAGGCTCTCCATCCTCAATATTGTGGCTCCATTCACAGGTTATGTTGTGACCTTATTCCCTTTCATTTTTTTTCATACATCTTTAATTATTAGCATGTGAGAGTCTAATACAGCTCTATAGAGATGTTGTTAAGAATGTGAGTCTTGGGGTCACATTGATTGCCTAAATTTAAACCCTTGTAATCAATGTACTGTTTGAATGACCTTAACAAGCTACTTAAACTCTTTGTGCATCAATTACTTAAAATCTAAAATAGACGTGATAATGAGGGGGCACCTACTCATAGTATCATTAAAAGGATCAAATTAGTTAATATTTGGCAAGAGCTTAGAGCAGTTTCTGGTGCATAATAAATGTCACTCTGATTATTACTATATGTTCTGGAGTTATATTTTCTATTTTTCAAACTCTGAATTTCAACCTGTTGTAACCTCTTCACAAAACTTAATTATAAATATTGCTCAAACCCAGTTCAAATGCCACCTCCACCAAAGAATCTCCCAGCACTCCTACAGTTAAAAGACATCTTCTTCCTTGGAACTCCCATGGTGTGTCATTGCACATTATCTGTTCCTGCCTCAGACCAATTTTTGGTCACTATCTTATTTGAAAATTATGTATGTGTATGCCTTATTTTTTACTAATGTATTCCAAACTGAGAGGCTACAACATCTTTGAGTGATCCATATTATGTTCTCTGCACTTAGCATGATGCAGTGGGCTTAACAGACATGCAAAAAATAGTTTACTAAATATATAGCAAGGAAAAAATGCTTCACAGGCTTCTCTCCACCTGGCCGTGTGAAAAAGAAAGTGTCTAGATATTATTTATCTCCTTTTGACAAAGAAGGTAAATGATTTGTCCCAATATATCCAATGATGTAGTAACACATCAGGGGATGGAGCTCTGCTGCTGATGTCTTATTCCAGTGTATTTTGTTCTAACACATGCCATTTCTGAGTTTGTCCTTCAAGTCAGCTAACAATTGATGCCCTTAGGTATGGTGAGGAATTGAAGAAACAGCAGTTGTTGCAGTTAGTCTTCTTCATTACATAAAATTTGCAATGATAAGTGTGGGTTAGAATATAAACTTTAGAAGACTATGGAAAGTGATTTGTTCTGGAAAAAAGAGAGTGAAAATAAGTGTGTTTGCCCTCTCCATGGAGAAAATTCACATAGCTATTGCCCTTTTATCCTTCCTTCTATTGTGACCCAAGTTTGGAGCAGTGATGAAATGCACTGCCAGATCTCTTATTGAGAGCTGTGACTGCAGTTAGCACTCCTGTAACCCAGGAGTAAAGAGATTTACAGGCCAACACTTAAACTCAGGAACAGGATGACAAAGGGCAAGCCTAGTGTGTGCCCACTATATTCACATCGCTAAAATCCTTCCATTTCCTTAGCACTAAAATCATTCCAATTTGATAGGAAAAAAATGCTAAATTTAAGATCCCTTTTTGTCCTTAGCTGATCTTTATTTCTCTGCATTCCTCAGTGGGAGTCTTGAGCAAAGTAAACATATGAAAAGAACACTCCATTATCCTTTATGGGATTTCATTTAATATTATTGGGGATATACTTCAAAGTGAGGGGAAACAGGATATCTAAATATCTCACTGCTTTCAGAATGCAGGCATGGTTAAGAAAAGATGAAATAAAAACTAATAAGCTAGTGGCTGAATAAAAACTTACAATCCATTTAAGTATAAATAGACAGTTGACGTGCCATGTTGACTTGTGCCCTTGGTTGGCCTAGATTAACAAGAAGATGGCTTTTATATCCAGGCCATTCATGCCATCTTATTATTGGACTGCTAGAAACTCCTTTAAGAGTTCCACTAACTTTATTTACAAATGGGGCTTCAAAATCTCTCTTACTTTCCTCTTCCTTTTCCGTATTTCTCAATTTGCTTCTGAAATCTCTACTTGCAATGACTTTGGGTTATTTTATTATGAACAGAACATTATCATATGGGGGGAGCTTTCTATGCTGATGGTATTTTACAGGTCACCTGTTATTATATGACTCTAAGAATCTTAGCTGTGCAAATGGGCAAATAATTAGAAGACTGAAATAATTCTGTTGTGATAAAACCATGACCTACTCCTTAAATTATGAAGGAAGACACTGATTTATTCCCCAAATAGGTTGCTATGACCTAGTAGTCTCCAACTGATATAGATTAGAGCCCTCTCAGTTCTTGAGAGGGGAAGCTCTTGGTTGAATGGTGATATTTTGGTCACTCCCACAGGATACTTTGCATTTCATTGAAGATGCTTCTACTTGTAACTTCTGCCTTTCCAATTTGCTTTCAAGTTCTTACTCCCCATTAGATTCCCCATCAAGAGAATGTCCTTGGGACCTCTGGTACAACAAAATGGCAGCCCTTTCCCACTGTTCCAGCACGGATCCAGACTCCAGTGCAGTGTTAAGGTAGAAGAGGACATTGAGCATTTCCAAGATTTTCTTCTTTCCCTGTGTGACTAGTACGCAGTGCTATACACAGTCACTGCTGACATATTTTCAAATGTTAGTTTACCAACAAATGTTGACTTTCAACAGTCCTCCTGAGTGGTTTACTGTTCCTTCATTCAACAAATAGCTGTTGGTCCCCAATAGCATTACAAGCACTGTGGCACGTTCAAATGCCATAATGGCATGAAGGAGAGAAACAGTGTCTGCCTCTGAGAAGGACAAACGACTTTGCAATTT
The DNA here is from genome assembly GCA_004026745.1 of Myrmecophaga tridactyla. NCBI lineage: Eukaryota > Metazoa > Chordata > Mammalia > Pilosa > Myrmecophagidae > Myrmecophaga > Myrmecophaga tridactyla. Next base: position 22,156 of record PVIY010010931.1, on the reverse strand, counting down.
TCTTTCTGGTTTGCTCTCAGTCACAGCTTTTGAATCACACAAGATTCAAAAGGGCATTCATTTCTTAACTGATTTTTTTTTAATCCCAAACATTATTTGTCATCCTAATCTTTTTCTGCCCCATATGTTTATTAAATGAATTTTCTTTCTAAATAGTCATCAACCAAAAATTCAAACCTTTAAGACATATAGCTATGTGTGTGGGCAGATAGTGTAGAATTAAAATTCTCTGAAATCTGATAGTACAATAAGCCAAGCACTCATTTTGTTATAAATTTTGGTATATTTCAGTCTCAGTATCTTGTAGCTATACTTCATATAAAAAGCAAGCTATGAGAGTGCAGAAATGGATCGCTAACGCTCTGTCACTTTTAATGTTAACGTGAAAACAAAAACAAAACAAAACAGAAAACATATTAGCTTCTTTCTTTAGCCCAGGATAAGAAAATGATAACAGCATTTATCACATAATCATTCCAATCATCGAAAGCTGATTACCCACTAGGTACAAGGTATATTCTAGTTCTGGGAAAGAACACTAACTAGATAAAGAATATACATTCCCTTCACATAAGCAGATTAAAATCTAGTAGAAAGGAAAGATAAAGTAATGTATCAGAAGGTAAGACAGGGTAAATGGGAGAATTGCAAGTGGGGAAAATGAGGGACAATTTGGAAAGGAGAGAGCATTTTAGTTTTGTCCTGGAAGATGAGAAAGTGTTAGGGGTCAAAAATGGGGAAAAGACATCTGAAACAGAATAAACATTTTGAACATAAATAACAGTCGGAGGACCAGTCTATGGCGACCACAATTGTCCAGGGGAAAATCAGGGAGGTCTAAACAAGTGCAAAGGAGTTGGTGACAGGATGGAGGGGATATCTTAGTATATCAGATAAAGAGGAGAGACTATATTAAAGATATTAAGGTTCTGTCTCTGCTTACCCCATTGCCATTCCACTTCAGTTTTATTTTCCCTGGGCTACCATAAATTAGAATCAATCAACTACATTGAATTTAGCATTTGGATGAATTGAATCTCATTTGCTCTTTATCTTGTAAACAAGATTCATAGGAATAATAATTTGTACTGGAATTTCTTGTTGAATAAATTATTTTGTGATTAATAGCTGTAATTGTATCCTTAACATCCAGGCATACTATATAGATATGGAAAGAACCACTGATTTTTTTTTAACTTTGGACTAAAAAGCAATCATGAAGGCCTAAGGCGAGCCCAGCAATACTTTCGTTTTGGTTCCTTTAACAACAACAAATCAATCAGTTCATAAAAAAGAAAATTCAAATTAAAAATTACCAAGATATGAAAGATGGAGACATAATCCAACAAATAGCGTTTTTGTGAATTTAAACTTAAATTTCACTCAAGTATGTACTTACTCTACTAAATCCCACAAAAATGATGTGTGAAAGATCATGGTCACATTTATTTCCATTTGTCCTGGTGCATCACAGCAACAACATATTTGCATGTGGTCTCGTGGCAAGGAGAGGAGGTAGATTGGCATGGGCAAACATGGACAGAGCTAATACAGATTTCTTAGGCCAGATGAAATTTTTATTGGCCAAAGGAATTTGAAAAATTATTTGAAAGGCCAGAGCACTTTAGAAGGCTCTGTGAAACCAGTGGCATAGGTTTTTTTAATCCTTTCTTGAGAAAAGATCACTCTGTCTATGCTCTCAGAAACACATGCCCATACACACAACAAATAGAACTTGGTTTGATTCTGCTAATATTCTCAGAAGATGGGTATTGCATAAATAAAGCAAAACCACCTAATCTCAGGCAGCCTAAATTAATCATGGGTGCTGGCAGATACGGTATATAAATAAATGAAGGCAAATGGACTATCAAGCTAATGTTCAGTGAGATAAGATGAAATGTTGAATTTAAAGTTAAAAATTATGTTGCCCTCAGGCAAATATATAAAAAAACACAGACTACCTTCAAACAAATTATTAAGGGGAATAAAAGAAAAATTTAAAAACTGGCCTGCTTAGAGTCACCCTTCTTTAGCAATTTCCTGCAGCTTTTAAAATATCCACATTCTTAGGAAACACGCAAAACTTACTGTAATCAATCCTAAACTCTAGTTTCCTATAAAAACAACCTATTTAATGGCTCCACTTGCAAATCAAGTTAGCAGCTAGCTTTAACGGCTCCAAAAGAGAATTTCTATTCCCCTCCAAGTTTCATCTTTAAATTTACCTTCTATATTTATTCCTTATTCATCTCCATTAAAAAGCACAAGCCTTCACCTTGCTGCTCATTCTAGCAACTGGGTCACTGCCTCTCTTTTTCCTAAACCTCACATTCAATGCACCATCTAAATTTGTTACTTTGACCTCCAAAATAGTGATACTTTCTCAATCTCTCTTCTGCCACCACCCAAAACAAAGCCATCATTCTCTTTCTCCCGGAATGCCAATCTCCAGGAGAGAGAGAATGTAACTGTTCTTCCTCCTTCTACTATTCAGCACAAAAGGTCCCAGATCTAGATCATGTCTTGACTCATTTCCTACCAACTTCCCCGATTCCAATAGCTCATGCCCGTCCTCAAAAAGTCCAACAAACGTCTTTGCAGTGGCTGCTCTGTTTGAAATGTCCCCATGGCTTGCTCTTTCACTTCCTTCAGCTCTGTTCAAATGTCATTTTAAGAGGCCTTCCTTTAGCCTCCCTAAGGTAGCAACCCTCACTTATTCTGTATCTTTTTGTCCCGGTTTGTTTACTTAGTAGCAGTTATCACTACTTGACACTATTTTATATTTCTTTTCTCTCTTTTCTTTTTAATACGCACGTGATTCTGCTTTTAATCAGATTATGAGGCATTGGTCTACGGGTCATTAAATAATTACTTAGCATCTTCAAGAATGATTTAGAATGCATAGCGTATTTTGTATGAAGTTATATTGAATAATATAACTATTGCTTAAAATTATCAAAAGAAGAAAAGTATGATAGTTTTTATTTTGTTGCTTGTGACCAAAATGTATTCATTGGCCAAGACCATAACTTGGAATTTTTTCTGTTATTGAAACAAAAATTGTTAGGGAAAGAAAGTCACAGACTTCACTTGACTTAAAGTTGAGTGAACATTTTCTTTTCGTATAACTGACAATACAGTTCACTAGAATATATTAAAGACACTGAAGACACTGAGATAAACTTGGACTACCAAGAGTTTGAATCCTGGGCTTTCTCTTTGAGCTCATCAAGTTGTCTGTTCTCTCTGAGCCTCAGTTTACTCATCTGTTTAGTGGTACACTTAAATTGAACTCTTAAGGTTATTTTTAAGATTAAAAACCTAAATTTCGATTTAGTTAATTTAAGTTACCAATTCCTGGGCCACATTCCCTGCCACACCTAAACACACAATCACATAGACACACACACTTACACACATACATACACTCAACTTCAATGCACACCTGCCAGGCATGTGAGGTTCCTCTAATCTTTTCCCTTTAAGTTTTCTTCAAAGAACATCCATTACAAAGGTACTTCATTATGGAGCAAGGTAGGAATAAATGCAAATGGAACTCTTTACCCTATTCCCTTGGCTGCCCACTTTCACTGTCTTCTCCCTGCACCGTCCTTTAGCTTCCCTGGGCTTTTCAGAGCCCTTGGTTAGTAGAAAGGTGGATATTTCTCAAAAGTGGGGATATTCGAATATGAAATTTATCTTGAAGAAGGCACAGGATGAATTTCTTCACAAGTAGAGTCTGTAATACTGTGTGTCTTTGGGAGACATTATTAGCTTTTTCCTCTGATTTTGCTGGTACCTTTTAATAAAGTGAATTCTCCAATGAGAAGTAGGGATATAGATTGAGATCTGGCTTTGCTCTGCTTTTCACAGGTCGCTGGTATAGGGTGTTTCCCTCCAGAGGCCCAGTGAGGGATGGTGAGTCACGGATGTCACATTCAGCATGAAAGATGGAACTGGTTTTGTTGTTAACAGGAATCCTATTATAATAGCTTCATACCTCAGTTAGAGCGGCAAGACCATGCACAATTATGGAATATTTTAGCTAAGCAGATGTGCCTCTTCAGTACAGAGATCACTCAATTCTTTGAAAGCTCAAGAGCAGAAATGACTTTCTCATAATGTTAAACTTGGGAAATCATGGGAGTACATCAGCATTTTTGCCTTAAAAACTTCATGCCAGCTTGTTAGTCTGCACTGGGAGAAATATGTAGAGCTCATGATAGCGCTGTTACTCACAGAGGAGAAAACAGTCCGGAAAATGAACAAGATGGCAGGGAGAGTCTGCTCAGTCTGGAGTTTGCTTCCTATGGGCGCATTATAGGATCCACTTTTGAATGGGGCTTTAGCCTGCAGTCCCAAAGCATGTGACTTGAGGAGGGAGTGATTTTTTGCAAATTTAATAAAAGCCCAAAGACAGTGTTATTTCTGCAAAAAACCATACAAGAGCCCAATTCAATTTCTGGAATGGTGAATTTTGGCTGGGATCAGATACTAAAACTTTGGCAAGGGAACTAGTTCTAGTTCTCTCTCAAGAGAACTAGAATACACCCCTTTTATGAGGAAGTAAATGATTGCAACTTCCCAGTATTTAACAATTAATACCCAGGGCCCTCACTCTCCATCCATGTACTAAAGAAGCACATTGACTGATAGATTGTTCTCCTAAAACTAGTGGGATGCAGACCAGCAGACTCCACTTGGCAAGCTTTAATTTTAAACCAAGAACACATAGTTACAGCAAACTCTGTGCATACACTCAGCATGATTTGCCGTGAGATCTTTGATTAAGTATGTCAACAGCAATGAGTTAATAATTATTATGGGGCTATGGTGTTATCTGCTTAGAAATTAATGGCCTTCTCATAGGGAGAGTTGAATGTTTTCACTCTAATTTTGTTCCCTCTTTATCAATACTTAACAAAATGCTTCCTAAGCATTAGCTGGCTGGTTCAGAATAAATTAAGAATGTGCTTGCCTCTAAGACTTGATTAAAATGTTATCACCAAAGCAGAATTAATTGAGATAGGAAAATAAATTCTTAGGAATTACTCTATGCTTTTGTCTTTAATAATACTTCTTAACCTGATGCCAAAGAACTTTATCACCATCTGGGGGGTAAAATTTGGGAGTCAATTAGTCAATATACACTACAGAGATAACTGAACAGTGAGTTATCCATTGATCCATTTGTTAATTCAAAAATAAATAAATATATGAGCATCTACTATATGCTGGGTAACATTTTAGGTGCTAGGGAAATAATACAGAAAGTAGTCACATTTCCTTCTCTGGTGCAATATATAATCCTCGTGGGTCTGTTCAAAAACTGTTTGCCCCCGTGTCCCTTGGTTTTCCTTTGCTTCAGTTTTCCCAACAGAAATGTGAAGCAAGGGATAGATCTTATTTATTTGTGTTGAAATTAAAAACTGCAAGAAACTGAAATCTGGGAGGGACGTTATGGAAAATTCATTCAAGACACTTCGATCACTTCCCAGGTGGTCACAGTGAACCTCTGGAGGGTAAAGGGATTTACCCATCCCCATGCTTTCCCACACAGGAGCAGATATGTTTACAGCACCCCATTTCCTAAAGCTAGTCTATTGTTCTCTAAACATATGACTGCTTTCATTCTTGGAGAGGTGTACTGTTGTTGTAAATTCTTGTTTTTAAAGAACTCTTGGCATTTAAGGAAGTAATATGGATTTTTAAAATAATGTAATATCTCCTTATTTTATACAGATAAAGGTGATTCTGATTTTGAGCAGTTTACTGTCTTAGTTTCCTGGGCCTACCATAACACAATAGCAAAAACTGGATGGCTTAAAACAACTGAAATGTATTGACTCACAGTTTTGGAGGCTAGACGTCTGAAATCAAGGTGTCATCGGGGCCATGTTTCCTCTGAAGTTTGTAGAGTTCTGGAGGTGGCTTACCAGGAGCCCATGGCATTCTTTGGTTTATGGCATAGCCTAATGTCTGCCTCTATTACATGGCTGTCTTCTCTCTCTCTGTGTCCAAATGTCCTTTTCTTGTAAGGATATCAGTATTATTGGATTAGAGTTCACCCTACTCAAGTTTTGACCTCATCTTAAATAATAACATCTTCAAAGATCCTATTTCCAAATAGGATCACATTCATGAGACTAAGGGGGTTAGGCTTTGAATTTATCTTGTTGTGGGACACAATTGAACCACAGCTAACCATGTTTGGAAAGAAGAAAAATAAAATAACATCATAATTTCTACTATTTTGTCTTTTCCTTGATTACTTAATCCAATTTTGTGTAGTTTCTTAAACAATTAAAACCTCTGAATTAGTAAAAAAAATGCATAATTCTAATTAAAATTAGCAGTGCTTATTTCTAATACCATAAGGGAAACAATTTTGATAACCTCTTCCCCAGCATTTCCTCACCTTTATAAATTCTAGGTAGGCTTACTTCCTTCCCTGGATACTAACTCATTTGTAAAGCATTTCCAGAATAGAGTAGAAATTGTGCCAAATGTTGCAAATCATATATGATCTCTGCTGTGAGACTCAGAACCTATTTCATTTACAAGCACATAAAGCATACTGTAATTTGAATCGAGGCCCTGCAAGGCAGGCATCAGTGCATCCTTCAGTCTACTATGGAGCTATGAAATGACTCCTTGGCACGGCCTTTTGAAGTTTCTTTTCTACTTGCACTTAATAACGCATTTTATTTTTTCCTTGAAAAATGTTATTAGCCATGTTTGATTAGGATAACACTTATGAATACAATATCATCTTCCAATTGTTGAAGAAAGTAAGTTTTAAATGTTTCTATGATAATTTAATTTACCATACATTAGACAAAAGGCCAAAAAAATTTTCATGCCAATAGGGAAAAGGCATAAAGAAATGATTAAGGGTAGGCCACGGTGGCTCAACAGGCAGACTTCTTGCCTGCACTGCCGGAGACCTGGGTTTGATTCCTGGTGCCTGCCCACCATGCAAAAATAAAAAAAAAAAATTAAAAATTAATATACCATGGATTAATACTCTGGTTTTCCTAAGAAGAAGAAAGGTGGATCTTAATAAAACAAGACTAATATATTAAAATAAGATTATTTTATTCAGTGGCTGAAACAATTTTCCAGAAAAAATTAAAATATCATATAACTCCTTTTGTGTCCCTTATCTAACCTTCATCAGTCGTTTGTTGCAGTTGCCACAGAAATGATCAGATCAACGTGGTCTCTGATCAATTTAATGCAAATACAATCTCACAGCGTTTCAGCTTGAATGATTCTCATCTCTCACTGGGGTTTCCTGTGATAGGGCAGCCACCTCACCCTGATTTGCTTGGAGCTTTCCCAGTTTGAACACTGGTAGCCTCCTATCCCGGGATACCCATCAGTCACCTTACTCTGGGCCCTGAGGCAGGGGCGATGCCCATGTTCAATCCGGTTCAATGTCCAAGGATAAGCAACCTGCAAGCGTGTGTGTTGGGGGGTGATGAGGGGAGGAGGAGGATTCCATGGGATGTACTTTAGTCCAGTGGAAGTTGGAGCTAATGGATAAATTCTTGCCCCTTTCCTCTCTGGGGATTATTGTCCTGTAATGCAGTTTATGTGACTTCTCAGAAGATGGTCCCATGGGGCCAAGCAATTAGTTTCATTTTAGGAAAGGCAATGTGCTATTGACTCTTGTTCCTTCCCTTCTTTACTATCTTGTCTCTCACTCCTACTCCCTGCCCTTACTCTGATGAATAAAGCAATGGCACAAAAGTTTATGCCTCAGTCTTCTTTTTTATGGATGGTAGGTTACAACAGTTGGTATAAAGAAGAGATACTAGAAAATAAATATTTAGGATTAGATTTTGGAGTCATTTACTCATGGCAATCAGAACCTTCCTGCTGGTAGGGAAAGGGTTGGAAGAATGCCTAGCTGTGGTGGCATCAGGATTACCAAAGTGTTCATCCAGGGTTAGTTGGGATAAGTTACAAGAGGGAGATGAGGCACTGGGTCATGCGGTGGCAGTGGTCATCAGAATAAGTGAGGACATTGATGATTATGAGGATTGTGGAGTGAGCTGGTCTTTGTTAACTGCATTGGAAGTCTTTTTAAAAACAACGGGGTCAGGGAAATCAATTATCAGCTCACGCTGTGCTGTGAAAGCTACAATTCTTCTATAGCAGTTTTTGAAGACATTTTATTTCCCATGATTGCTGGGCATAGTATGCTAGAAATTGGAACCAGGATCTAGTTGTAAGGGTGGCAGAAATGAAAAAGAGACAAAATGCCGACTTTTGACAGGTCTTCTATGCCAAAATCAGGAACCTTACATTTAAAGGGTGGGCCCTAAGGCCTTGGATGGGGGTATGTGAGTGGCGAATCTGGTAACTTGGATTTCTCTAAATCCTGTGTGCTAGCATAATCAGTTCCTTCTCCTTGCCAGAGAACACTTCCTCTTGCTTTGAGACTTGCTCTGAAGCAGGTAACTTAAAAGATTATGTTTTCCTCTTCTAGATCTGCTCCTGTCTTCCCTCTTTGACATCTGTCTGATAGCCAGTATTAGGTCTTAGCAAAGCTCAAGCAGGGAAATACATTTCCTTTTCCAGAAGAATATAACTTACATACTAAAGGAACTGTAAATTCTGGCTAATACATGTCAGCCAGATTCATCAGAACGTGTAGAAGAGTGGATCTTGAGGGCACTGGACCAGGAAGGAGGGAAAATAAGGTTAGATAGAGGAAAAAATTCATCTGTGGCTCAAGATTCAATATTCTGGCAAAAACTCATTGAAATATTCCTAATAGTTTTTTGGAGTTGCTCCTCGAAGCTTGGACGATGGTGGCTGCCCTACATAAAGAGGTAGAAAGCCTGGAACTTTCCTGGTATTTGACTGTGAATCAGCATCAGATATTGAGGAAGGTGCTGTTAGAATGGATTTACCACACAAGACTTGAGAACAGCCATCCCACCATATTGTACAGAAGGGCCCAAGAGACACTGCTTCCACTAAGATAGTAAGTAATGCATTGCTGGGGTGACAATAGGAAATGCTGTCATGTAATTAGACCATCTAATATCGGTGGGGAAGATGTGATTCCTGAATGGCAAGAGCCAACTGGTAACACTTAACTATGAGAAGCAAGATGGACATAATTACAATGGATAGCAAGGCCGGAAGTCATAAAGATATCATGAACCCTCAGGGAACTGTAGTGATGTTTAACAGGTCATGGTGTTTCTAGGTACAAGAGCTAGACAGCCTACTAGAGTGTTATTTGGCTTGTGTAATAAAAATACAAGAGCTGCCAAGTAGAAGGCAGCTATCATCTATCAGAGTGAAAAATTCACAATCCCTCACTCCACTTCCAGATCAAAGGCTGAATGTTCACAGATGCAGAGCCCATTGATTGAAGAGTGGGCTTAGTCTTTTTGAGAAAGGATTCTGTGGAACCCCTACAAATATATACAGTGAATATTCCTTGACTCCTTCCTCAAAGGGTCTGAAGACAAATACTAGAGAAGGATGATCAACAACCAGGCAGTCAGGATAACTTGTCCTTTAGATATCAGTCAATCTCTCGACTGTTTCAGTGCTAGTACAGTGAGCAGAGAGACAGTGGAGGTCGTGGGTGGAACTGAAAGGCTCCTTTCCAGCTACTGCCACTACTGTACAGCCAACCTGTCAATAGCAGAAAGCTCTTGATATGGCACCATTGTGCAAGGACACCAGCCTGCTGCTGACTAGCAAGTCAATGATATCAGACCCTTTCCACCTTGGCAAATGGTTCTTTTTCATAAGAACTAATATCTACTCTAGATATGAGTTTGCCATCCCTTTTCTTAGTGCCTCTACCTACACCACTATTTGAGTGCCTTTCAGAACGTCTGCTGATAGACATAGCATCCTACACATCAGACCAAAGAACCCAAGTTTTGGCAGTGAAAGTGTGGCAAATTCACTAAGTTTAGTACGTACTACTTCACCTAGAAGAAGCCAGTCTAACAGAATGGTGAATGAACACTTAGAACCCAGTTAAGGTGCCAGCTCATGATCTATTTCCTCCATGAATGTGGCATTGATGCCTGGTATTTGTGATGCATCAAGAACAAATATATGATGCTTTGCCCTAATAACTAAAATGGGAACAGAGGAGAAAAAGAAGAACTTTTCATTCTTACCAGCCTCCCTGTGACCCTATTGTGGAAATTGAACTTCCCATCAAGCCCTGCCAGGATTGGAGTTCTCGTTCTCAATGGGCTCATGCTTCAGTCAGGGGACATTATAAGGCTTCTGATGAACTGGGAATTGAGGCTACCATACAGCCTTTTTTGGGATTCTCATGCCAGGAGTTTCACACCGGGCAAAATAAAATAAATAAATAAAATAAAATAAAATAAAAAGCAGCCATTCTTAATTATGAGAGGATAGAGTTGCTTTTACACAATGGGGACAGAGAGGAACATGCCCATAAGACACAGGAATCCCTGGAGCATCTTCTGCTATTCCTGTTAGTGATAAGGATAAATGGGCAATTGTAGAAACCATCACATGACAAAGGCAAGGCCTCTAAGGAGTCTTATCCTTTGGCCATGAAAATGTGGGTCGTACTATCAGGTAAGTAACTCAGACCAGAAAAAGTGCTGGCTGAGGTTGAGCTAAGTCGAGAATGTCTGGTGGAGGAAAGAGAATGGGTAACTATCAATTAAGGACTGTGGACTAGCTGCTGCAGAAGTGGAGATTTCGGTTTATTATCCCTCTAGTCTAAGTCATTTTTGATATTGCTCCATGCTACCACCTTGAAGGGGGCTATGATAGATTGGATGCACATGTTACTCATTAGAGAAGTAAGATATCTTGTCCTCACAAATGTGGAAGCCCAGCTATATTATAGGAGGCATAGGTTATAAAAGGCACTAATGGCCTGAGTGGAGTGTGGGAAACATTAATTTAAACTTTTCAACTTTGTCTGTATCTTGTTTAACCTGTCACTGGAGTGGCCTGTCCTGCATTGTTGCTGACCATCTTCCACATAGGTACAAACTGAAAGCATCCCTCATGTCCACACTGGCACTTCTCATCCATCTCTCCGGAGCTTTCCTATTAATGTCTTTGGGACTCCACTTGTTGTACAGCATATGCTATAGAGAAGGGCAAGGGAATAGATCTCTGTGGCATGAGCCAGCCATCCATGAGATATGGGAGTCCCAAATTCTTACTCCACCTTTCTATTCTGGCTAGATGGTGTTGAGATGCAGTTAGTATAGTGGCCCTGAGGACAATTCCACGAGGTTATACAATCAGATACTTAGTGGGGGCCAGCTTGATAACACATCATCATATTTGATCACCCTGTGCCCTTCACTACTACAATGTAGGATTACACAAATAGACCTTGCTTTAGATTCTATTTTCTGGGGAATCCAGGCCAAAGTACTGCAATATAATCACATTGTGATAAGTAGCAAACTTCAAATAAGTGTAGAAAGTATATAACTGTCCTCAGTAGGAGTGTGAGAAGGAAAAAATGGAAAGAGGAAGAAAGAAAGACAGAGGGGAAGATGCCACATGGATTGAAAGAAGAGGGAACACAATTTGTATAAGTTGTACGTTAGTAGTTGCAGTAAAAAGAATGTGGTTTAAAAGATCCAGATTTAAATCTTGCTTAAAACACTTATCAAATAATCATGATCAATTTTTTTTTTTGCAATTGTGAGCAAAAAAATCTATTCATTTGTTCACTCATTGGTTGGTGTATTCTTACATTCAGTTTTCATTCATTGACCTCTTACTCACTTGCCAGGCACTGCTAACTCTTCTTAAGTTACTGATGGGCAAATATCACAGGCCTCTGGTCTCAAGAAACACCAACTTTAATGGGAGAAAGAAACACAGAGGAAGATATACTCTGCGCATCCTCTGAGTCCACCTGAATTAATTTACAACTGTGCACAGTACTAGCACGTTGACCTCTTCTGACTCCAAGGCTAGCCACTCTCTTTCCTATTGGAGGACTTCCTCCAGCACCCTAAGAGATGTGCACATATGCAAGCCAGAGGGGCAGGGGAGTTTGTACCCCAGAAGAACATGCCCATAATGGGGCATGAACATTGGCAGATCAATCTCCTAGGCTTCACAGCTTCTGATGGGGTCATACTGAAGCACGTTGTACATGGTTTTTCAGAGGATGCCCAGTGGTATAGAAGCCCAGGTGTCTACAGCAGTAACTCACTTACTAATGCACAATTCATTGGCACTTCTCCCTCCCTTCTCTGACACATAATTTCATTACTTGTGCTTCCTGGTTTTGCCTTTACCCTAGGGTTTGTTTTGGAAGAATCTAAAGTAAGATAGACACCAATGCGGAAAACCTATAATCCCTTCTTTAGGACAATGGAAATGGATTATCTGAGGGCTTAGCTGGAGATTTTCTTGACCTGATCTGGCACCAAGTAAAAGAAGAGGAAGATGAATGTGCCAAAAAAGCATAAGATCCTCTGTGTTTACAGGAAGCATCTCTTGATGAGAAAAAGTAAAAGAGAGGGATTCTGCACTGCAAATAGCTTACAGCCGTCAATTCTGATCGGCCGAGAAAGACCTTCTGTAACAGTTTCTATACGTGTGTGGTTGCCTGAACTCTGATCCATCATAACAGAGCTTCTATCCTGACAATGATAATGGCCATTAATCTTTATTTAGCAATTTGGTATGTACCAGAAACAGCAAAATGTTCATTATGCTTTATTCCATATAATCCTCACAGCCTATGAGCGAGATTCTTTCAAAATCCTAGTTTCAGAAATGAGAAAACTTTAGAGAATTTAAGTCTTTGTAGCTTTACTAGAAAAAAATTAGATGAGTATAAAATAATATGACAGGATTCACTTTCAATAATTAGAAGTTTAGTTTATTTTCATGGTCCAGAGTCTTTTCCAATACTCCTCAATTCATTGTCATCGCATCCTTACAGCCAATACCTGTTTAAGAATTTGTAATAATCACACTCTTCATTTTTGTTAGCTCATTTTTATTATTTAATCCTTTCCAAATACTGAGAAATAAGTATTTTTTTTAATCATATGAATGTTGCCAGTGAGAAATATAAGCTCAGGTAGTCTTAATAAATTATAAAGAAATATTCATGGGGACTATACTGAAGCATCAGAATGAGGGAGTCCAAGATATATGATATATGTATGAGTAGCCTCACATATGATACACATATTCCTTTTTTAACCTAATTCTCAATCTTAGAGATCGTTCTGTCATCAGCAGCTGTGGAGCTCCTGCCTACCTACTTTAGTGGCTCAATAATACTCCACTCTACGAAAATACTATAGTTTAATTATCCAGTCTCCTACTGATGTGTGTGTTTGCTTTCCAGCCTTTTGCTATTACAAACAAATGTTCCAGTAAACATCCTTGAACATATAATTTCGAGCATGGCTGTATGCCTGTTGATAGGATAAATTCCTGGGAGGTAATATTGTAGGATCAAAGGGCATTTTAATTTTTCTACTATTAATTACCAGTTGATGTGTTAAGCCCACTAATTCCCAGGGGACTTTTCTGTGACTAATAGGTTGTGACAGTATTTCCTTCTTCAAAGAGGACAAAGGGCATTTTCACGTGGCGTCAGTTTGAGGGGTGTTTGCCCACAAGCACTGCTTCTGCTGTGGGTGATTACTCCTTGGTCCGGTTCAGTTCTTGCCTGTCCCCTGCTCATTGTTCCTTTGCGAGCTCCTCCAGGGCTGTCCCAGGTGCAGGAGGCCATCATGTAAACACAAATTCCAGATACCAGAGCATCTCCATGGGGTGCAGGGGCCACTGCCAAGGAGGAGATTAGTCCAGGAATTGGACACACACCTGCTGGAGGAACACATGACCTTAAACTCACTGCTTAGCATGGGGTTATAAATTCAAACATCCTATTTGGGTTGGGAGAGGGGTTCTGTAAGCAGGCTGGAGGAAGTTGTTTTTCTAGATATCCTTTAATTAAAAAAAAATAAAAAGAAAACTATTTTGGCAAGTCTCAATCGATTTCTTGGAATTTTCAAAAGGGATTCTTAAGAACAAATAAATATATTCTGGGAACTTTGGCACTTAAAGTGGTACAGTTTTATTACTTTGGCTTTATATACTGGGAAAATACAAGTGATTTTGGCAATTTTAGTTTCTTTCTCCCCCCCTTCTGTCTGTTTCTCTCTCCTCTTTTTTCTGTCTCTCTCCATATACCAAATTCAATCCCTAATGTTTCAAATTCCCACATCCCTTTGCACACCCATCTTTTTCCCCTCCCACTCTTCATCATTGGCTGCTAGTGAAACTATTTCCAGGAATCTGCCACTCTTTCTTTCCTCCCCTGAGGCCACTTTTGAATACTCTCCAAAAATGCAAAGTGAAGACTTCTTTCAAGAATTGTAAAACCCTCCTGTGACCTTTTCTTTTTCAATTACCAGCCATGTGTACTTCAGGCTCTTGGTCTACAATGTCCCAGAGGATGCCAGACGGTTCACTTCCAGGTCCAATAACAAGCTGTCCATTTAGCGTGTTTAATTGTTCTCTTATTTAAATGAAGTTTTCTTAATTGTCTTCATTGAGTTTAAGTCTCTTTTGTTGCTATTCTTGCCCATTCTTCTCCTTTAACCCAAATGCATTTGATTTTCCAGCTACTCTGGGTGGCAGGGCAGGTGGATTTGCGAGCTTCAAAAGCACTGTGCTGCCAGCACACCTCCAACACTCCTACCTAGTCAGCTGCCTCCCCAGTTCTGCCAAAGTTTCTCCGGGTAGATACACAGCCTCAGACAGGCACTGCCAGATCTAGACAGCCTAGGCTTTCAGAGGAAAGTCTGTGACATAGACAAAGCTGTTTTTCCTTGTTGGGGTCTGGACAATCTGAACTTGGCACAGATATCTGCACACTGACATGTCCATGTTAGATTCTAACCTTCGGTAGACAGACATTTATAAATGTTTGTGTTTAAATGGAATACTATAGAGGGGCAATTATAATAGAAAAGCATGCTGTTATGTAGGCGTGCCATTTAGATGTAGTCATTTATCCATCAAGTTAGTTATTTATCAATATTTACTATGTCCTCTAAGTTGAGTACTAGGCAATTGAGATATGGAGGGGCTTCAATTTTTTGGCACCTGCTGAAAGTGACCTGGGATTGAAAATTGAATCTGTTGCTTGAAGGTCATTGGCAGGAAATTTGGGCATAAACTTTGAAAATAGGTAAACTATAATAAGATAGACAAAATATTAAATTATAGTCTGCACATGCTATCTTGGTTTTAAGGGGGTTTGCAAACTTCTAGTTGGGAAGACCTGAGTCATGAATACGTTGACAGAGCTTGCATGTCTTTACATTATTCCAGATTGATTTCATATAATGGCAGTAATATGTCATCCCAAATCTCTCTAGTTGCTGCTTTAATTGATCAGTTCAAGGAGGTAAATGAAGTAACATAGAGTTATTAAGAAGATGATACTACAAAGCTACTTTTTTTTTTTTTTAATTTGCATATGGGCAGGAGGCACCAGGGATCGACCTCCAGACCTCCAGCACGGCAGGTCGGAGTTCTGCCTGCTGAGCCATGGCAGCCGCCCTACAAAGCTCCTTTTAATGCTGGTGGACCACCAGATTTCATAGAGAACGTGCTGGAGGTGGAATTGTGCAGACAGCAGCGTTGCTGTGTTAAGCTTTCTTCCTTGAAAGGTGCCAGGCCCAGAAGTCATTTATAACTTTTGCTTCCAAATTTCTCATTCTCATTCTTCACAATCAGGACCAGTGTTCCTAAATAAAATGCAAAACACAACGAAAGAAAACAATGCCACCAAATTCCCTTGCCTTTCTCCTCAAGGAAAAAAAGAGATCAGGAAAAGAAAAATGTATTGCTATCACACACCTTGTCTTAAAACATTTTTCATCTGTGTTTTCCTCTTCTTCAAAAGTATCCTGTGGCAATTCATGATACCCTAGATATGAAAGGGAGAATACATGCAGCTTCTAAAAATAAAATAAAGTAAAATAAATAACCAAAAGTACTTGAGAAAAAATATGGGACTTGAAAACATAAACGAACAAATTTACCTTACCCTCACACCCCAGATTTACAACCCCTTGGGTGATGCTTGAATGGCTCAGGCCTGCTAATTTCCTTTTGTGGAATTGGGCACTCCACATGCCATTGGAGACTTGATGTCAGCCAATCAGGGTGAGCCATCCAAGCTGCTTTGATGTAACATAAGTTGGAGAGTAGCAGGTGGCCATCCCTGCTGTTTATAGTGCAGCTTGGGGAGTTCTGTCAGATGTAGCAGCTCCTCTTTATCTGCATGGAATCTGTGTAAATCACAAAAGAACAGATGGAAAAATAGTCACACGCCCCTGTTCACCTCTTAGGAGCAGCTCATAAACCTCTACATACTGCCTGCCCTGCTTTAGAAAGCAACCATTGGTGGGTTGGTCCCCCAACTGCTATAGGATAATCATTTTGGTTACAAAACATCTAAATATATGAGTTGAACAAAGAGAACAAACTCAGCAATTGGTCTAAATCATCGCAATGATTATATATGAATGCTTTACTCTTATATTCTGAATTCAGGTTAAATCAATGCAGAAAATTTAGAAATAATCTCTCCTCTACTAGTTCCAGATACCTTGAAAAACCTCTTTGTGATTCCAAATGATGCCAAGGGTTTAGCATGACTATTTTTTTAATTGTTGTGGTTTTTAAAACATAACTATGAAATTATATATAAGTATTTTTCCTGGAAATTTTGTAAATAACTAAGGTTCCACCATACGTAATTTCATATTAGAAATCACACAAAATGATTTAGAAAGCATTGCACTTGAATTCCATGTATTTGAAACAACTATATTTGATTTAAAAAAATATTTTGTTTTTTTTTTCACCTTTGTGCTGTTCAATTGAAAGACAATGCGTGGCTTATCAGCTCTACTGAATATTTATACATTCATTTGACCAAGTGCTACTGCCTTGTTCATAAGACATGTATTTGTGAGGCCAAGTATTTAACAAGTTTGTGGGAAACAGTAATTTTACTTAAGAATTTGCTAAGAATTTAGCCAAGAACTGGAAAAAGTATAAATAACTTATTCCTTAAAAGAAGACCAACAGGAACAGAAGCATCGCGGTATGAGGTGTAATAGGGTATAATAGGAACCGCACCCTACCACTTTTAGTGTGATTTGTAAGATGGCATTGAAAGAGATGGAGCTGTGGTTTAGCTGGGTCTTGACCACAGGGAACCTTAAAGCCTCATGAAAAAGCATGAGCTTTGACCTGGATGTAGTCAAAGTTGACTACTCAATGTTGACATTAATCTATTTATAACTTTAAAAGCAGTACAAGTAATACATTAAGAAACATACATCATTTTATCCAAAGACCTAGAGGGCATAGAAATTATCCATTTGACTGTCATTGTAATTCAGAAATAAAATTATTTCCCTTTTCCTAGGGACTGCTACAGTGTGCAAAAATACCATTATGTAAAATTCTTATTTTACACTGATGAACTTATAAAACAAAGACAATCAAATCTGAAACACGAGCCAAGAGTGAAAGTTCAGTGTGCTCAGAAGTCAAGGTCCTTTCAAAAGTGTTTCAGGAGTCTCACTTGTCTGTAAACTCCATGAGGGTAAGAAGCACAGTAAGTATTGTTTCCAGAGTCAAGTAAATGAATTCTTTGTAAATGTATATCCAGGACGGACCATATAACAGGCCCGTGGTTCTCAATTAGGTATACTTTGTCCCTCCAGGGTTCGTTGCCATGTCTGAAGATGTTTTTGATCAGCCCCAGGGAGGGGTGTTGTTACTGGCATTGAGTGGGAAGAGACCAGTGACACTGTTAAACCACCTACAATGCACAGGACAGTCCCCACAACAAATAATCATCTGGCCCAAAATGTCCATAGTGCTAGGGTTGAGAAACTTGTTTTAGATGTTTCAAATATTTAAGCGTATTCTCAAGAACACCACACGAGTTTTCCTCATGTCTGTCACAGATATTTGGGCATATTTGGGAAGATGGCCATGGGTTGATCTAATGTCATCAAATACACAATTTTCTCATATAATGAATGTTTTTTTCTTCAAATAGAACCACATGAAGTCCTGTTGACCTTTTAGTATTTAAATCTTTTTGGAAAATTGCTAACACAAATGAATTGCTTTATTAAAAAGATTACACTTAAAATGAAAGGATTATTTTTTAAAAAGTTTCAACAAAGTGCTGTCCATTTTTAAATATGTGCTTTGAGCTCAAGAGTGACAAAATCATGTAATCAGAGCTAGTCTGAAGCAAGTAACAGCTGTATTTCCAGATACTCATAATAAAATGGCTTTTGCATCAAAAAATATCAATGGTTCTGGGACCAGATTTTCATTATAGGAGATTAAGATTCTCTAAATAGTTATTTTCATTTTATTTTATTATTTCAGATAATTGGAAATGTTTTCTTGGTATATCTTGGGCCAATAGCAATTCTTACTGTGTTAGCTTCCTATGAAGCAAAGTTAGAGGAAAAATTTCAAGGTGAAAATGTCTTTCCTTTTAGTCATTCTTTTGTTTTTGATAACTCTTAATTAAAGGTCTCTTTTGTTACAATGATGATTTCTACAAGGAAATCTGTAAATTCCCTATTTTCAGTGCTAGATTTTACTTAAGTGCAAATTCTCAAAGACTTCCCAAGCTGAAGTAATATAGTAATAATATTTTGGACTATCTTTTTTATTCTTAATATTGCTGAAAAAGATTGGTGAACTTTTTGATGTCCATCTATATCCTTTATACTCAAACCTCTGCCAGAGGACAGAAGATAACCTGTATCTGAGATTTAATTCTGAATTATAATTTAAAATGTATCAATGGGGTGCATGGGTGGTTCAGTGGTAGAATGCTCACCTTCCATGTGGGAGACCTGGGTTCGATTCCTGGTCCATGCACCTAAAAAAAAAAAAAGTTTCAATGATTTAAAAAGTCTCGATTAAACAATGCTGCATACCTCATATGAGAAAGAATTTTCTTAGTCTTTGTTTGTTAAAGATTTTTAAATATGCTGTCTTTTTTATATGTGCTTAGGTGGCAATGAGAAGTGCTCTCAGGAGACCTCAAAACCCAGTTATCCGCTCTTTGGGTCAGAATTTCTTGTAAGGTGCTCCACTGTAAAAGGATTTCATGGATAAGTTATATTTGAAAAACCTACTTATAGTTATTTTTTTCTCTTAGAGAACCTCAGTACACAATGTAAACAGAAACCAAGAAAAACCTGTTTGATTTTGCATATACCAGCAAGTCTCAAAGCTATTGGACCAAGATAAACTTATTTTCTCTCCACCTGTAATTGTCTGTTAATATCTAGGGGACCTAATGTTCCATGGGGGGAAAAATAGATAATAATAGTTTAAATTACCTTGTCTTACTCTTCTATTTGTTTTTATTATTGATGCTGTTGTGTTGATTTAATTGCCTCTTAAGTTTTGTTTCCTAACTACTAGTTACTTTATTTCGTTTTAGCACTTCAATCAGTGGTGTGAACTGGATAGGTAGTTAAACTTAGCTATTTCTCCACTAATTATTTTTCAAAATAGTTTAGTGAGGAAAAGTGACTGTTGAATTTCTGATACTATTTAAGATCTCATTTCCTAAGACATAAGAAATAATGAGGAATATGCACAAGCAAACGAAAATTAACAATAGTATCCAATGCAAAATTTTGACCTCCTTTGTATCAAAAATATCACATCGCCTTTAAGTCCTGAATTATAGTCCTGTCTTGAGCACTGAGAGCACATTACACCATATATAGGAAGCCTATATTTTGGCACAGTCATAACTGAATTTAAAGCTTCCACACAGTCAATAATTGTCTTTGCAGGACAAAGATAATGTTTCTTCCTTTTGTTCGAGCTAGATTGTCAAATTTAGTTCTTCATCTGTAGCCTTTCCTATATTTGCTCCCAAATATCACATTTTAAAGCTTACTCTCTTTTTGGAAAACAGTTCCAAGGAATAAAGTTTCACGGGGCAAAAGCAAGGATAGAAGTTGTCCTAAATGCTAATCTTCCTTCAGCCCTGCCATGCAGTTTTGCTACATTGAAAGTGGATGAACATGTTCAGCTAAGAGCGTAAATTGGCATGAACCTTCATCTGAAATGCAATAAAGTTAGAGAAGACTGATGATTTTTTAAAAATGTATCATTATTCATATTCAGTGCTTCCCCTGCACTTCTGTGTACCATCTGGTCCTGATGGTCGAAGTGCCAAAATACCATAAGGAAAGTTGTTTTTGTGGTATTTCCAGTCCAACCAGAATCAGAAAGTACCAGATATCTCTTGAGAAAAGCTGTTGTCATAGGACACAAAACCTAATTTATCAAACCAAAGAGTTCAGGGAGGAAAGTGACTGAAATCAAGCTAGTATCCAAACTTAAAAGCTGAATATAGAGAGAATGTTCTGGATTTGGGGTTTGACAGATATCTTGTACAGTAAAAAAAGGAATAAAATCTATGAATTACTCATAAATGTAGCCCATTCCTTTATAAACAATGGTACGCCTTTACTCTTGGCTTGTTTATCCCTATTTTGTTTTAGCACAGATATTTAAGGAAAACATCCATGGATAAATAAAGTTGTGAAATTTCCAATGTGAAATGAAAACAGGAAGCATTATACAGACTCATTGAACAGATGACACCAAATTTAAAAGCCTTTGTAGACCAGATATAAAATGATACAGTGCTGATTATGAGTCCTTCGATGTCCAAATAATTCTTTTACATGACTTTCTAACTTTATACACGTCATCATAGGTTGTCAAATACAAAGAATCTTGAATCTTAAAAGACTCAATCTGTGCTGTAAACTTACTGCCCAGAATGTTTAGAATGGGCTGTTAAACTTGGCAGGATTTCTGATCCCATTCAATCCATAAACCATCTGAGATTTTCTTTAATGCTGAGTTTTATTTAGCTTAAATTAATTCTACTTTTTAAAAAAGTCTAAGCAAGAGGATTGTAAAGTGATGAGTACTATTATATGACAATTAATAGTATGTTGAAGGAAAGAACTTACCATACACATTATGCTAGAGACAGTGTGCTATATTGCAAAGAACATAAGCTTTTGTGTTAGACAGATGTAGATTCAAATCTTGATTCTACACCTGTCAGTTGTATGATCTAGGGCTAGTTACTCACTGCACTAATCTTAAGTTTCCTCATCTAAAAATATAAAACCAATTATTTTACTGGATTGGAAGCACCAATGAGCTTTGAATGTAATGTCTTGGAGTATAGCAGGTGTTCAAACTTCTCATCAACTCTAGCTGTATGTGAGTAACATAAAATAATAGACAGCTGCAGGGCAGTTGCTTAAAAGGTTGGCAATTATGAAAGCATGTTGCGATTTCTCCTTAAGCTCTTTTTATCCATCGAAAGAAGAAATGATAACTCTGGGAAGGTAGCTTGCATAATCTTGGAAGGTTATGGGATGAATGTGAATCCACCCAAAATAAATCTCTTATATAGGCATTACTGATTACTCTTTATGCCCCCAACTCTCCGCTAAAGTAACTAAAGAACGTCAAAACAACGCAGGCCAATATTCTAACTAAAGACAAAATATTTTTGAATTTGAATTCTTTATTATTTGTTTCTGGTATATGCAGTATAATGCAGTTTATTGCAATGTAAGTTCTATTCCTAAAGCAAATAATTCAGTTAACTATCTTTTTTTTGGGGGGGGGCATTCACTTTGTCTTTCAAACCACAGGCCCAATAGGAGTTTCATAAAAACATGAACTTTTTGGTTATTCAGGGAAGCATGAAATTCATACACCCTTGGGTTTAATTCCCAAGCCTGTGATGGATCTAATCTTGAAGTCCTTGCTTTCTTGATTCTGATTCCTTTACTTTACATGATTTAACTTTTTTACTCTCAGTGAATCATTCACATTCCCTTAAAACCATTTTTTTTCCTTATACTGTTCCCAGATAACCCAGTTACAACAGCAATTAAGGTGTCATTCTACAAATTGGCCAAAGGAGTGAAAAACCCTGCCTTCGGAGAACTTTGCTTGAACTTCCTCCTTTAGGTTGTGCAGGCTGAGGGAAGATGTGCAGCGGCTGGCAGCT
>PVIY010010930.1:0-67082 GCA_004026745.1 Myrmecophaga tridactyla | reverse complement strand
CAGTGGTTGCACCATTTGACATTCCCACCAACAGTGAATAAGTGTGCCTCTTTCTCCACATCCTCTCCAGCACTTGTCATTTTCTGTTTTGTTGATAATGGCCATTCTGGTGGGTGTGAGGTGATATCTCATTGTGGTTTTGATTTGCATTTCTCTAATGGCCAGGGACGTTGAGCATCTCTTCATGTGCCTTTTGGCCTTTATGCAGCATTTTAACACATTGATTTTTTAAGTGGATACTTAAATTCCACTATGAATCATAATGTGTCATTTTATAAGTGAAGATAAAATCAAAAGAATGATTGCTGTCATGCAACCTCAGGGTTTTAATCAAAATTAAACTGTGGTCACTTTTGAGAAAGCCAATTTTAGGCAATAATGACACATGAAATCAACTTTTGGAATATGTAGTAATTTATGCAAATCAAAATCTGGATCTCCTAGTACAGACCCTTCAGGGGAATTCTGAAATTCCCAAGGGTAAATTTATGTTTCAAGTAACTATTTCCCTAATACATAATAGCAGCATTTCCTATTCATGAATTCCAAAAAATGATACAATCACATTTTCGTCCTTACAACTAAGCCCATGAGGCAGATTGTGATCAGATTATTTCTATAATTACCAAATGCTTTTGAATTCCAATAAGGAAACGACTGAAAAAATTAGTGAGAAAAAAAGTGAAAAGCTGATACATACCAGGGAAATACTACTTTAAGCTTTTTGGCCCAGTAAGCTCAGACACAAAAGGGAAACAGGCCATCTTCTGAAATATAACTATAGTTTCCCTTAAATTAATCTAAATTAAATTAATAAGGGTATTTACTTCAGGCAAAGTAATTTTTTCATTTAAACATGATATTTTAAAAGCAAGTCAATGGAAAAGACCTCCTTAGATAATGAATTGTCTGAAGTTATATTTGGCTATTTCTGCTTCATATCCTGCCACAAATCATACTTTTCATTCTTACAAAATTAATTGGCTTTAAAAAGGATATAAAAATGTGTTTAAAAAAATAAACCATAAACACTTGAGGGAATTGTTCCCAGCCATTGAAAAACAAAATCTAATTAAAAATCCCCTTAGCAAAGTTCATAAAAGAATCATGAAAACAGTCCTCTTCCTTTTATCTGTTGTACTCTACCTCAAGCCAGTTACCTCCCCTTTTTAAGACTGTCTTACCCTGGGTGAGCTCTCAACTCATCTTCACAGGCCATAGCTACAGATACTGGTAAAACAAACAAATGCACAAAAATCCAATTGTCATCCAGGGCTAACTGCATTTTGATAGCAGATTCTTGAAGTTGAAAGTCCTAGATTTGAAAGAAATAAATCTTACAGTAGAATGTAGGCACTATATTAGAATAATGAGTGTGATATCTTTCCTCAGCAGAATGTATTTCTCAGTACCTTCTCTAATTACCCCATGTGATTTTGTCAGCTCATTAACCTTGTGAGCACAGAACCTACTGAGAAAGTCTGATTTTGCTTTGGATCCATCTGTCACTGGAACTACCCACACCGAAGGAAGAAAACCCTGAGAGCTTTTGGCTATTACTGAGACATAAGATAAATAAAAGGAAGGTGGGGGGGGGGTGCAAGGGTAGTTCAGCGGTAGAATTCTTGACTGTCTCGACGGAGGTCCGGGTTCAAGTCCTGACCCATACACTTCCCCCAACCCCACCCCACCTCCGCCTCCCCAAAAGAATATTCAACAAATGCTGCTGCAATAACAGGATACTCACATAGAAAAAGAATGAAATTTGATCCCCACCATACAAAAAAAAAGGGGGGGGGACAGAAGAACAAGAAAGCAATTGATGGTTGAAATAAGATACCCGAATATGCTTCAAAAAAGAACAAACTGCTAAATTGGAATTATTATACCTTACAGATAAAACTTATTCTAGTGTTCAAATAAGCAAAAGCTGTGTTAGCCTTTGTATCACCAGCATGTTACCAGATGTTTGAGTCTTTCCTCACCACATTTCAAGGGATGTTATAAGTGAAATGCTTCACTGATTTAAAAACAGAAATCAATAGGGAAATCTGCTTTGCTTTATGAGGATATATTTTAGTCCAACTCTGCTGCAATAAATCTATTCTACAAAATGATCATTACCATTTCTACCATATATGTTTTCATTACTGTTCTTTCAAAAATCTATCTCACTTTTCTCAAGGTTGACTTCAACCGAAAGACTTTGTCCTAGAGATCAGATTTGGTTTACAAAAATTTATAGATACAGAATTGAAATCATAGTCTAAACTTAAGTAAATGAAAACACGAATTAAGAACTATATGCAACTCTTTTCTGTCTGCTTATTTGCTTGGTCACTTGACCTTCGTCAGCTTTTGAGTAAGATACACCTTAACCTTACCCATAATTATCCAAGGGTACATGTTCATACCTGTTACTGCTTTGAATTCCTGGAAGATATTCACTTACACAGTAAAAGGCAGTAATGGAGTGTGGGTTGTTGTTTTCTTTAATGTTTCTTTAAAAGCGCTTTCATTTGTTTTCTGTGTCAAATGAGGGGCAAACCCAATGTTACTTTTACTTAATTTCTTACTAACTGTGGCAGTCACTCAGACCAAGCTTAAAAGTAAAAATGTTCCTACCCATCCTGGCCCTCTACCAGTCACAAACTTTTGTTGAATTATTTTGGGATGAAATTTCATAGACAGGGTTATGAAACTGTGGGTAAATATATGTAACAAAATCACTTGGAAGGGGTGGTGCAACGGTGGTTCAGTGGCAGAATTCTTGCCTGCCATGCCAGAGACCCGGGTTCAATTCCTGGAGCCTGCCCATGCCAAAAAAAAATCACTTAAAAGACTTGTCTAGTACAAAAGTAGCTACAGAAAATTATGAGTTTAATTTCATTTCTTACACAGATTCAAAGAATCAAAAATATATTGGTATTCTAAACGGTGTTTTATTTCTGTGGGGACTAAAAGAATAGCTTGCAATTTTCATTCCCATTAGGCATGTTCAGTGAAAATAAAAGTAGAATTAATTTAATTTGACATTGTGCTGGAAATTCTAGCTAGGACATTTACGTAAGAAAAAAATAAAAAATATCAAAATTGGAAAGGACAATGTAAATCTTCCACTATTTTCCAATATATGATTCTATACATAGAAAGTCCCCAAAAACATGCACCAAAGCTGCTAGAGTTAATAAATGAGTTCAGCAAACTGACACAATGCAAGATTAAGAAACAAAAATTGGTAGTGTTTTATATAGACTAGTGAAGAGTAGAATGAAATACTAGTGAACAATGAAAGGGACTGGTAAGGGATATAGAACAAAAATAGGGGGAACAAAGGTTAAAATCTATTGAGTAGATAGAAATGCTAGTGGTCAATGAGAAGGAGCGGTAAGGGGTATGGTATGTTTGAGTTTTTTTCTTTTTTCTTTTTATTTCTTTTTCTGGAGTGATGCAGATGTTCTAAAAAAATGATCATGGTGATGAATATACTACTATGTGAGAATATTGTGAGCCATTGATTGTACACCATGCACGGAATGTTTGTATGTTAAGAATGTTCATGTTTGTATGTTGTTTTGGTTTGATAATACAAAATAAATTAAATATTAAAGAAAAGAGTAATCTGAGGAGGGAATCAACAAAAAAATGTCATTTACAATAGCAACTAAAAGAATCACATAGGAATAAGTTAACCAAAGATATAAAAGACATGAACACAAAAAAAATGCAAAATATTGCTAAAGAAATCTGTTTGGGTTTGCTAAAGCTGCCAGAATGCAATATACCAGAAATGGAATGACTTTTAAAAGGAAATGTATGGGTGCATGGGTAGTTCAGTGGTTAGAATGTCCACCTTTTATGCAGGAGACTCAGGTTCAATTCCCAGACCATGCAGCCAAAAAAAAAGGAATGTATTTTGTTACAAGTTTATATTTCTAAGGCCATAAACATGGCCAAACTTAGCCATCCAGACAAAGAAACCTTGTCTCAAAAAAATTCACTGAGACCAGAACACCTCTGAAGCTGGAAAGGCATGTGACTGGTATCTGCTGGGCTCTTTGGTTTGGGGTTTCAAACAGCTTCCCTGGAGGCGTTTACTTTCTTTATCTTCAAATATCTGGGTCTCGTGCTGGCTCTCAAGCAACTGTTCTTAAAACATCTGAGCTAATCAAGACGCACCTTGAATGGGTAGCCTCACATTTCCATCTAGTCAAAAGTTCATACCCACAACTGGATGTGTCACATCTCCATGAAAATAATAAAATAGAAGTTTCCACCCTAAACAATAGGTCTGCCCCACAAGATTGGATCAAGATTTATACATGACTTTTCTGGGCTTCATAATAGTTTCAAACTTGCACAAAATCAAGGACCTAAATAAATGGAAGGACATTCAATGTTCATGGATTGGAAGACTACATGTCATTAGGATCTCAATTCTATCCAAATTTATTTACAGATTCAATGTAATCCCAATAAAAATGTCAACAGCCTACTTTGCAGAAATGGAAACACCAATCATCAAATTTCTTTGAAAGAGTAAGGGGACCAAATAACCAAAAACACCTTGAAAAAGAAGAAGAAAGTGAGAGGACTCACACTTCCTGACTTCAGAACACTTTGCAAAGTTACAATGGAGAAACAGCATGGTACTGGCCTGCGGACAGCTATATCAACCAAATCAAACTGAGAGTTCAGAAATAGACCCCATGCCTGTAGCCAATAGATATTTGACAAAGTTTCCAAGTTCACTCAACTGAGACAGAGTAGTCTTTTTAACAAATGGTGCTGGGAGAAATGGATATCCATATGGAAAAGAATGGAAGAGGACTCCTATCTTACACCATATACAAAAGTTAACTCAAAATGGATCAAAGGTCTAAATATAAGAGCCAGAACCATAAAACTCCTAGAGAAAATGTGGGGAAGCATCTCCAAGATCTTGTGGTAAGCAATGGTTTCTTAGACTTTACACCCAAAGTCCAAGCAATGAAAGAAAAATAAATAAAGTGGAACTTCCTCAAAATTAAAAGCTTTTATGTATCAGAGGACTTTGTCACAAACGTGAAAAGACAACATACTCAATGGGAGAAAATGTTTGGAAACCACATATCCTAAAACAGTTTAATATCCAGAATATATAAAGAAATCCTACAACTCAACAATAAAAAGACATACAACTGAGTGCACAGGTGGCTCGATGGTAGAATGCTCACCTTCCATGTGGGAGGCCCAGGTTCGATTCCCGACCATGCACCTAAAAAAAAAAAAAAAAAAGACATACAACTCAATGAAAAAGTGGGCAAAAAGCTTGAAAAGACATTTCTCCAAAGAGGACATACAAATGGCTAAAAAGCACATGAAAAGATAGTCAACATGAGTAGATAGCAAGGAAATGCAAACCAAAACCACAATAAGCTATCATTTCACACCCACTAGAATTATAGAATTACTATTATTTTTAAAACAGAATGTTACAATGTTGGAGAGAATGTGGATAAATAGGAATGCTCATTCATTGCTGGAGGGAATGTAAAATGGTACAGCTGCTGTGGAAGACAGTTTAGCATCTCCTCAGGAAGCTAAATATAGAATTACCACATTATCCAACAATCCCACTACTAGGATATACCTGGAAGAACTGAAAGTAGGGACTTGAACAGAAATTTGCGCACCAATTTCACAGCAGCATTATTTACAATCACCAAAAGATGGAAGCAACTCCAGTGCCCATCAACCAATGAATGGATAAACAAAATGTGTATATACTTATGAGTGGATTTTATTCAGCTGTAAAAAAGGAATGAAGTCCTGATACATGTGACAACATGGATGAACCTTAAGGACATTATGTTGATTGAAATAAGCCACACACAAAAGGACAAATATTGTATGATCTCACTGATATGAACTAATCATAATAAGTAAATTTATAGAGTTAGAATGTAGAATATAGGTTACCAGGGGAGAGACTGGGGATTGAGAATGGGGATTGAGTTGTACAGAATTTCTGTTTAGGTTAATTGTGAAAGTTTGGAAATGGTTGGTGGTGATGGCAGGACATTAATGTGAGTATAATTAACAGCACTGAATTCCATATGTGAATGTGGTTGAAAGGGGAAGTTTTGGGTTGTATGTGTTATTAGAGTGAAAGTTAGAAGACAAAACATGGAACTATATAATGCAGTGACCCTTGTTGTGGAGGATGGACTAGAGTTAATAGTACAAGTATAAGAATATCTTTAATGAATTATAATAAATACACAACACTAATACAAGCTGTTAATAATAGCGGGTCTATGGGGAAAAAATATACCTAATGTAAACTCTGGACTATATAGTTTGTATGGTACCACTGTATTTTTTACATGACTTTTCTGTAAACCTACAGAAAAGTTTTTTAATAATAAATAAAAATAATTTTAAAATAAAAATAAAAATAGTAAAACTAAAGATTAAGAAAAGAAAAGGACATTTGAACAAGAACACATATGATACTTCATTTAATTCATTAATTCCTAAATAGCTGCCTTAGCATAATGGCTCTCCAAGGGCAGTCAGGTGGCGTTCCTAAAATCAAGTAAGGATTTTTCTTAGTGTCATCAGTGAAGAAGTTTTTAGTAATGCCAGCAATACTAACAATCAAGATTATCTATCCGGTGGTGAAAAGGGAGGAAGGAGGATTGAGAACTAGAGATGATGTTCTAGTTTAACCACACCCAACTGAGGTTTCTCTCTGGGTAAACTTTCTCCACCATGGATTTATCGATTCAACTTATATCAAGCCAGAGTTAGGCTCAATTTTTTCTCCTATAATTATTGACAATGATGCATACACCCTAGAAGTAATCCAAAAGGAGCCTCTGGGGTTTGAGTAGGGTTAATACTCCATGTCAACTAATGATGCAACCACAAATATTGTATTACTATCTAGCATAAAAGCCAGATGCACTTTCAATGCAAATTGTTACATGAGTGTCTTTAAGAGTCTTTAATGTTTAAACACTGAGACTGAAATTAAGAATTTACGCATGTTTGGGTATGCATGAATAATCTTTCCACAGTAGCTTTTAGACACTGATTCTTCCCCATCCCCAAAACAGTCTGAACATTCACTCAGTTTGGAAACGTATTTCGGCAAAAGGCTTTTTATCCCTGAAATTCCTAGCTGAGCCCTAAAGTGAATCAGTTTAGATATCAAACCTGTGAGGGAAGATTATCTGATTTGCCAAGGCAATGCTATGTGCTATTGTTTGCACCTTTTTGTTGATAGTTAACGTGGGAACACAAGAAGCCACGGCGGCCCCTGAGGAGACAAGATAAGATTAATCATGCCTGATGAAATGCTGATGTGTTATTGCAGAATATTTTAGTGATCTATATAAACATCCATCTTAACTTTCAGATGAATACAACAATTTGCTCCCATAGTAATGATGAATAGTAAGAGGTTTTAAAGGGATGAAGTAAGCATGGTATCAAGGTTTTATTTAGCATTGGACCCCCAAAATAGTTGTATACATAGACATTATCCTTATTGTCAATATCTTTGGCAGAGATGCACTTCTGTGATTTTAGATCTCATTTATTCTTCTCAACAAATTTTCATTAACCTATGTAAATGTAAACACACTTTGCACTGAATAGAACTTTGCCTACAGCTACACTAAACGTTTAAATTCTATTTTGTTACCGCATCCATAAAATGTCCCCGATTTGAGCCTATCTCAATATTTCTGGGGTAAAAATATTTAGTAATATTTCTACGGCACTCAGATAAATAGCTCATCCCACTGGTGTATCTAAATGAGCAATTGCTTGAAAAATATAAATTTTAGAAAAAAGGGCAAGGAAATAAAATGTAGATCCCATGGTAAAAGTACATTGATAGATATTTTTCTTTCTTCACAAACAAATATTTATTGAGACTCAACAGACTATTGTGATGAAAACAGCGTTCAGGAGAGGGGCCAGTGTCAGGGAGTCTGGAGAATATGAAGTGCAACTCTCCAAAATCTAGAGGGAAAGGAAATTAAAATGGATGATAGATTAGTTAATAACTTAAACTAGAATTATTTAGTAGGTAAGAACTTGCATTTAAACCCGGTTTTCACCATTTTCAGCAGCAGCCTTCATTTAACTTCTGAGATGTTTCCTTATCTACTAAATGAGGATAAGAGCAGTACCTTTCTCATAAGGTTTAAGTATTAAAGAAGAAAATGCTCTTAGCAGGATGCTCAGCACTTAGTAAGCACTCAGGAAATGTCTGTTGTTACTAAGTGTCAGATGAGTAATACAAACAATCTGGACAGGGACTCGGACATGAAGTGGAGGTGCTGTGCGACAGATCAGCCAGAGCGAACTTCAAACAGGAAGAAGGATTTCAACTGGAACTTGAGACATGGTTAGGATATGAACAGGCAGAGATGAGTGGGGCAGTATTAGAGTCTGTTGTCATGCAGTAAGGGGAAGGATGTACCTGGCGTATTTGCTGGACCTGTCTAACTGGAGCAGAAGGTGTGGGCTGCAGTTTACTAGTACATAATATTGGAGAAGAAAGTAGAAACTAAATTATGGGAGATGGGATAAAAAGCTAAGTAATCTGTACATCATCGGTAATAAGGGATAAATGAAAGGTGGCTGACTTTGCATATTCATCTAAAATAAAATTATTAAATTTAGCTTGTTAACATGGAACATTCAAGAATAAAGTCTAATATAGTATGAAAGTAATTGAGCCCTTTAGCAGCATGTTTAAATTTTAGAAGTCATACATTTTAGTTAGGTCTCTGCCCCATCATTAACACATTTCATTCTCAGATGCACACAAGACTCTTGGACTTTCAGAGCGAAATGTCCTAGTTGATCTATTTTTACCTTTCTAGGCTACTAAACTCATTTGGCCTACTAAGGTGTCTAGGCAGAGAAGAATAACATAATAGTAAACAGAAATTACTTAATGAGTCAACTGTGTGTCTAGTCTTGAAAAAGATGCCTCCTGTATTACATCACTTCAATTATAAGCCAACCATTCATTAGATCTCTTTAATTAGAGAAGTGTGCCAAATTATGCTTCCTATTACTAAACTCAAGGTGCTTTTAGGGCATACCAAAGATTCCTATGTATTTTATGTCTTTTGCAATATTAAAAATCTAAAAATTAATGGAACATGTTCTTTTTAAAATCCCAAACTTCTTTAAACTATCAAACTCAAAACCTCACACAGGCTTCCATGTATTTTCATTTCACGTTTAAAAATATGGTCCTTCTGTCTATGAATAACTAAAAAATGTTTGGTTTCAGTAGAAATTCCTTTATTATCCTATAACAAAAGGCTGTGTAGTAAGTGTGGAGAATTCTATGGACCCTTTCTAATCTGCATTGATGATTCTCTTTTCCTTCTGTATAGATATGGTTCAGGATCTCTAAAAGTTTGAAATGAAAGGTAGCTAAATATGGATATAAGAAAATATTTTATCATCTTTTACCAATGAAATTAGCTTTCAAATTCAGTCTCTTGCAGTTGGGAATTATAACACCTGAAGTTAGAGCTGACCAGAGGCAAAACTGAGGAAGAAATGGATTTGCTTTTTAAGAAAAAAACATCTAATCCACTTACATGTCAGCCACCTGACAGCCCACATCTACCTTTTACAATACTTAGAGACTTACTGCACAGAGCTTTGTGTTCAGAAATCATTCTTCTGTCTTTCTTTCAATCACTGCTAGTTACACACATCCCTGTCAATTAACTGAATATAATTTGATGAGTCAAATAACATTCTTAAGATTCAAATATGTGATGATAATAGAAGTTATATTTTGGGAGGATATGGGACTGAGATCCATATTATATTTAATAGGCATGTTTTAAAACTGTGTAACCATTTGAAAAAGAATCGTTAATTTTTAATTCCTGATTTAAGAACCCATAATGGTATTTAAAGAGAGAGCTTTTTCAAGAGAGTCCCCTGGTTTTAGTTTTCCTTGGATGTTCAAGCAAATAACATTCAATGGAGTGGCTTAAAGAATAGGAATTTATTAGCTCACATTTTTGAGGCTAGGAAAAAGTTCAAGTCAAGACATCTTCAAGGTGATTTTTTTTTCCTGAAGACTCCTGTTCTGGGGCTGGCTGCCAAAGATCATTAGTCCTGGGCTCCTCTGTCACATGGCATTGCCCATGGTGGCCTCTCCTAGGCTTTCCCTTCCCTTCTGGGTTCCACTGACCTTCAGCATCTTACTTTCCATGGCTCTCACACACTGAATTTCATTCTGCTTATAAAGGATGCCAGTAATAGGATTAAGACCCATCCTGATGAATTGTGCCACACATTTAATGACAGTAACCTCAATCAAAGATCACACAAGAATGGGTTGTTTAAGAATATATTTTTCTAGGGTACATAGTTCCAAACTACCACACTGCTCAACCAAATCATTCCATCCCAGACCCAGCCATTTTATCAATAAGGCCAGCCTAAAGACAAAGGAACCTACCCGCAAATCAGGTACCATGTAAGAGGTAATCACCAATTACCTCGATTCCAGGCTATGTATAGGAAGAGCGGCTGTTCCTAGTCATTTCAGTTCTGCAAGCATTTTACTTAGCACCCAAGACCAGTGAAGCCCTGTGTGGGTAATGTGGGGCATCAGTTCTCAGCCCAGCTATCATGTCACAATGACCTACTCTAATCAACCATGGGAAAGATGTGGAGCTACAACGAATACAAGAGGAATGGCTTACCCCTGGAAACTGATTTTAGTTCTTTATCTTACTCGTCAAAACCTCAGCAAATCCCCAACATGTCTTGCATGTGACTATGTGATTCTGAGGAAAGATTAAGAACCACTGTTCTAGTTTGCTAGCTGCTGGAATGCAATATACCAGAAACAGAATGGCTTTTAAAAAGGGGAATTTAATGAGTTGCTAGTTTACAGTTCTAAGGCCGAGAAAATGTCCAATTAAAACAAGTCTATAGAAATGACCAATCAAAGGCATCCAGGGAAAGATACCTTGGTTCAAGAAGGCCAATGAAGTTCAGGGTTTCTCTCTCAAGTGAGAAGGCACATGGCGAACACAGTCAGGGCTTCTCTCTCAACTGGAAGGGCACATGGCGAATATGGTGTCATCTGCTAGCTTTGTCTCCTGGCTTCCTGTTTCATGAAGCTCCCCGGGAGGCATTTTCCTTCTTCATCTCCAAAGGTCACTGGCTGGTGAATGCTCTGCTTCGTAGTGCTGCAGCATTCTCTGCTCTCTCTGAATCTCTTTCTCCAAAATGTTTCCTCTTTTATAGGACTTCAGAAACTAATCAAGACCCACTCAAATGGGTGGAGACATATCATCCCCTAATCCAGTTTAACAACCATTCTTAACTAAATCACATCATTCAGCGAGATGAACTCATTACAATTTCAAACATACAGTATTGAATACAGATTATTCTACCTTTAAGGAATGGGTTTTATATCAAAACATGGCTTTTCTTAGGGGGCATACTTCTGTTCAAACCAGCACAACCACTAGTTGGAGCTGGGGTGGAAAATGAGAGACAAAGCCAGCAGAAATCACCCCAACTGCCCTTGCCTTATGATAATTGAAATCACTATAATGCATGACTAGATTAAAAACTTCCTGAGTGAATGACCATTTTATAGTCCATTGTAACATTCAGCATAATCTCTGATGTCTAAATATTTTTGAGAAAATGAAGAGATGGAGGGAAGTCTTCTTGGGAACTGTCTAACTATTTTGTGAATTTCAAGCTGGTTTAGCAGCAAGATCTTTTTTATAGTCCCTTCCTTTTTTAATTTTTAAATTTTTCACAATTTTATTGAGATATATTCACACACCATATAAATCATTAAAATATACAATCAATGGCTCACTGTATCATCACATAGTTGTGCATACATCTCCATGATCAATTTTAGAACATTTTCATACTTCAGAAAAGAAATAAGAATAGAAAATAAAACTCAACTCTTCCCAGCCTCTGACTCCCTCCTCCATTGTTGACCCACAGTTTTGGTGTGATACATTTGTTACTGTTAATGAAAGAAAATTAAAATATTACTGTTAACTCTAGTCCATAGTTTACAATAGGTATGTTTTTTTCCTGTATATCTTCTATCAACTCCTTGTACATTTGTTATAATTCATGAAAGAAATTTTTTATATTTGTACAGTTAATCATAGTTATAGTCTACCACAAGATGTACTATGTTATACATTCCCATATTTTAACCTCCAACTCGTTTTCTGACATACATGATTCTAAACTTCCCCTTTCTGCTACATTCACACACTATTCAGTACTATTAATTATTCTCATAAAACATTGCCATCATAAACTTACATTTAATGTAGTTAAACATTCTGCACATATTAAGCAACTCCCCTCATTCTTTAGTCTCGTTTTATATCCTAATAACCTATATTCTATATTTTATGTTTATATATTATAATTCGTTCACATCAGTGAGATCATACAATATTTGTCCTTGTGTGTCTAACATTTCACGTAACATAATGTCCTCAAGGTTCATCCACGTGTCACGTGCTTCAGGACTTCATTACTTCTTACTGCTGAATAATATTCCATTGTATGTATAGACCACATTTTTAAAAATCCATTCATCTGTTTCTGGACACTTGGATTGTGTCCATCTTTTGGCAATTGTGAATAATGACACTATGAACATGGCTGTGTAAATGAATGTCTGTTTGCATCCATGCTTGCAAATCCTTTGAGCGTATCCTGAGTAGTGGGATTGCCAAATGCAAGGCAACTTTATACACAGCTTCCTGAGAAACCCCCAAACCAACCTTCTCAGTGGCTGTACCATTTTACATTCCCACCAGTGGTGAATGTGTTCCTCTTTTCCACATCCCCTCTCCAACACTTGTAGTTTCCTGTTTAATAGCAGCAATTCTAGTAGGTATGAGATGATATCTCATTGTGGTTTTGATTTGCATTTCTGTAATAGTAGTGAAGATGAACATCTTTTCATGTGTTTTCAGCCATTTGTATTTTCTCTGTGGAAAATACCTATTCATGTCTTTTGCCCATTTTTCGATTGGACTGTTCATCTTTTTATTTTTGAGTTGAAGGACTTCTTTGTATATTCTGAATATCAACACCTTATCAGATATGTGGTTTCCAAATCTCTTTTCCCACTGAAACAACTGCCTTTTCACCTTTTGACAAAGTCCTATGAAGCACAGTATTCAATTTTGAGAAGGTCCCATTTATCTATTTTTTTCTTGCATTATTTGGGTGTAATGTCTAGGAAACTACTTCCTGTTACTAGAGCTTGAAAATACTTCCTTATATTTCCTTCTAGAAGTTTTTTAGTCCTGCCTCTTATATTCAGATCTTCGATCCTTTTTGAATCACTTTTTTGTATATGGTGAAAGATAGGGGTCCTCTTTCATTCTTTTGATAATAAATATCCAGTTCTCCCAACACCACTTATTGAAGAGACTGTTCTGCCCCATATGAGTGAATTTGGGAGCCTTATCAAAATCAGTTGACCATATGGGAGACCTAGGTTCAATTCTTGGCTCATGCACTTCCCAAAAAAACATACAAATAAGCAAACAAACAAAGAAAGATAAACAAAAATTCAACAAATGGTGCTGCAATAATGGGACACTTATATAGAAAAAGAATGAATTGTGACCCCTGCCATATAGCATACAAAAAAAAAAAATCAATTGACCATGGATCTGAGGGTCTATTTCCAAACTTTCAATTCAATTCCATTGATCAATATGTCTATCTGTGTGCCATTACCATGCTCTTTTGACCACTGTGGCTTTATAATATGCTTTATAGTCAAAAAGTGTGAGACCTCCTGCTTCGTTCTTCTCTTTCAAAGGGTATTTGGCTACTTGAGGCCCCTTACCCTTCCAAATAAATTTGATGATCAGCTTTTCCCATTCTGTAAAGTAGGCTGTTGAAATTTTGATTGGAATTTCACTTAAGCTGTAGATCAATTGGGGGTAGAATTGACTTCTTAACAACACTTAACTGTCCAATCCATGAACATTGGATATCTCTCTCTTTATATATGTCTTCTTTGATTTCTTTCAGCAATGTTTTGTAGTTGTCTGTGTACAGGTCCTTTACATCCTAAGTAAGTTTATTCTGAGATATTTAATTCTTTTAGCTGCTATTGTAAATGGATTTTTTTCTTGATTACCTCCTCAGATAGCTTATTTTTAGTGTATAAAAAACCTACTGATTATTGCATGTGGATCTTGTATCTCACCACTTTGCTGAACTCATTTATTAAGCAGCAGGAATTTTTATGCAATTGAAGTGTCCTGAAGTAGCCCAAATGAAGCAGAACAAGGAAAGGTTTTGCTGGTTTGAGACTATTATGCATGCCAGAAAAACCATGTTCTTTTACTCCTAATCCAATCTGACATGGGCAGACCTATTGTTTGGGTGGGACCTTTTGATTAGGTTGTTTTCATGGAGATATGACCTACCCAATTGTGGGTGGGACCTTTTTATTAGATGGAGATATGACCCTGCCCATTCAAGGTGAGTCTTAATCCTTTTACTGGAGCTCTGTATGAAGAAAATAAAAGGCAGAAAACATAGAGAGCTCAGAACTGACACAGAGGGCAGAGATGAAACCAAGACACAGATGTCTGGAGATGTAGAAGGTGTTGAGAGAGATGTTTGAACCCAGAAGCTGGGAGAGAAAGACAGCAGATGTCACCAAAATGCCTTCTCATGTGACAGAGAAACCCTGGACCTGATCAGCCTTTCTGCTATGGGTGGTGTGATGGTGGCTCAGTGGCAGAATTCTCTGATTTGATTCCTGGTGCCTGCCCATGCAGAAAAAAAATAAATAAATAAAAACCAATCCATTTCTGCTATATTGCATTCTAGCAGCTTTAGCAAACCAAAACAGATTTTGATACCAGAGAAGTGGGGTGCAGCAGTTTGAAAATACCAAAAATGTTAGAATGGCTTTTTACATGGATAAGGAGGAAATTCTGGAAGAATTGTGAATAGGGTGAATAGGAAAGTCCTTGGATTGCTTTGAAGTGACTGTCAGTAGAAATATGGATGCTAAAGGTTCTACCAATAAGACCTTAGATGGAAATGATAGATGTGTCATTACAAACTGGAAGAAATGTGAACCTTGTTTTAAAGTGGCAGAGAATTTGGCAAAATTGAGTTCTGGTGTTGGATGGAAGGTAGAATTTGAAGGCAATGAGGTTGGATATCTAAATGAACAAATTTCCAAATTAAATGTGAAAAATGCATCCTGGCTTCTTCTTGCAGTTTTTCGTAAAATGTGAGAGCAAAGGGGTAAGCTGAGAACTGAACTCTTGGGTACAAAGAAAACAGAAACTGATAGTTTGGAAAATTCTGGGTTTCTGGAAAGGGAGACTCCAGAGAATAGTGCCCCATGTGAGGATTTAACCAAACATGGAAACAGCCAGCCATTTCAGAAAATGCCAGGATTAGAAATGAAGTTATCCAAAAAGGATTTGTGGAAAGTTCTATTGTCTGATGGCTGTGATCTCTATATACTGCATGGAAAATTTGCAAGTTTGTTGCTAGATCTGTATGAATGGAATGATGGTTAGTCTGGACAGAAAGGGACAGAAAATGGACAGATTAAAAGAAAAATGACTTCAAAGGCAAAACCATGGAAGCTAAGGTCTGGAGCCAAGAAATCTCAGGCCAGGAGAGTGGAACCTCACATCCATATGGAAAGTGTGAGTTTACCCAAGAGATAGAAGGTAGGCCTCAGAGAGAATGGAGCACATTCCTTGAGGATTGGGGAGAGCCTGACTGCCCCCTTTCCTGTTCTGAAGGCCTTAAGTGTGTGCCGCAAAGATGGCAGAGAGTCCAGGTACCACCCAGATGCTTGAAGAGGGTGGGGCTGAGAACAAGGTGGTCTCCCGAATGCTTGGATGTGTTGGAACACTCACCCCAGTGTTTGGAGAGAGCAGGGCCAATGTGTAAGCCCTTGGAAAGGGGAGGTCTGCCTCTCTCTCAAGCCTGGGGATAAATGATTCTCAGCACTTAAAATCTAATGGAATTTTCCCTGCTGGTTTTTTGAAACTGATTACATTCAGTGACCCCTGTGTTCCTTTCAATTTCTTCCTATGGAAGTGGAAATGTTTATCCTATGACTGTTCCTCTTTTGTATATTGGCAGCAGATAACTTGTTCTGTGTTTCACAAGTCCATAGTCAGAGGAGAATTCCACCTTAGGACAGACCATGCTGTAACTAATTTTGATAAGATTTTGTACTATTTCTGAGTTGGTTTTATATTTGTATTATTAGTAAAATAGTTTAAAACTTTGGTGATATTGTAATGTAATGTCTGTATTTTGTATTTGGAAAGAACATATCTGTCCTACCCAACTCACAGAAATCAGTAGTCTCCTGAGACAACCACTGAAACCTTTGATGATTCTTAGGGCATAGATTAAATACAACCACACCAAACTGTAAATTCTATTACTGCAAGGACAAAATTTACCTTGTTTATCATTGTGATCCTAGTGTATGCCATAGTGCCTGGCACATAGCAAGTACCTAGTAGAATGTAAGTTAGAGCAATAACATTTAGGAAAAATACTAAAAGAAAAGGTGCAAATTTTTGGAATCTATAACAAAGAACTTATTTTCCTAGGACTTATGGATAATTACTTTTAAAATTAAAAAAAAAATTCTAAACCAAAAAATACTCAAAATGTACATGGAGAAATCTCATTTTTACTGTAGTAAATACGATATTCATTTGGGTTGTGGTCTTCAAGTACAGGGGGGGAAAAAGGCCATTTCAGAAGTAGGCTATTCCATTGTACTTCAGTAGACTGAAAATTTGGGACTCATCTGCAAACTCATTCATATCAAATAGGTGCTTCTACATCACTGCCATCAAATTGAGATCTAAATCAAAACTCTAGAGAGTTACAGAAAGGTTACCTTTCTCTGTTCACCAGTTACAATTACTTAAGTGAGTGATTCTATCCTCAGGGTCCCGATCCAGCTTTGTTCCAATTTCATATTCCCTTGTGCTACTCAAAATTAATCTTTAAATTCAGGTTCCTGGATGTTTTCCCCCACCAAAAACAGTATTCTCATGTTTCAATTACAAAATTAGGTATCTTTGTTTAAAGGTTACTCAAATGCAAAGCCTTCCTAAAAGCTCTTCTGTGGCATTTTTTTATTAGACCAACATACACTGGGTGCTGAGGACAAGGAACTATAATGTTTGCTGACCTAAATTGAATCTAAGTCTTAAACTTAATTTTAAGTTTGGATTGTCTTTACAATGCAAACTTATTAAAGGAAACTAAGTTCTTCACTCAAGAGAGATGAATGTTTTCTATAGTGAGTCAGGAAAGCAAAAATTCTTTGTCAGTGGAGCCTTATAAATATTTTCATAAATAGGTTTTAGAAATAATGCAAAAGTAGTTCCAAAAGTTTAATTTAATTTATGCATACATAATGCATAGTTATAGGACCACTACTGATCATAGTTTAATTTTGATTTAATTTAATGAAAATATTAACAGGCTAAAATATTTTTTGAAACTTGGGAGGACACCCTGAAGAGGTGAGTAGAACAAAGTGAGTTCAAGCAGATAATATCTCATTTGTGGCTCAAGGGTTTAAATCACTTCGATTTTAACAATTCCTTGAATGTAAGAACGTAAACTATGTGGGCTTAGGTCTATAGTTTGGCTGTATGTTCCAAAAATGTAAGAATACTCTAGGATTGATACACTCATTTCAAAACGTAAAAATTCCAAGAAATCAAAGATTCACTTTTCCCCCTTTCTTGAAGATGGACGCTTGGTAATTCAGCTTCTAAAGTTAGGCAAAAAAATGCATCTACAAAAACTTGAAGATAATTGATACTCAAAAGCTGTGACTCATCTACGAAACTGTGGCCTTCTTTCCACTGGAAAGTTCTTAAGTTCTTCAAAATCTATTGTTCCATTGATGTCAGAACATTAAAGCAACAGAAAAGAGTTCAGTTTCCTACTAGCATCTGCTCAAACAACACACCCATTTTGAGCTGAACACCTGTATTTCTATGAAGAAATTAGAATACTGTTCATTTCTCTTTCTTATTTAAAGTTCAGTATGCTCAGAAGTTTAATCACATAATATGAAGTTACAAATTAAGAAAAACTGATATCCTTCAAATTGGCACTCAGAAACCTGTGACAAAAAAAAGCCTTTATCTGAAAAAAGCATGAATTTTCATCTTCATGAATATTTTAATGACTTTCCACCCCCTAGCCATCTTTGATGGCTACATTCTACTTAAACTCCACCCAAATATTCAAACTATTTAAAGATAAGAGGATGAGAACAAACAAAGTTTGTAAACTTGATCACTTTCTCCATCCAAGTTTGGCCTGGCTTGCCAACTTTACTGTACAAACTCTGTTAATACATAATGCAATGGAAACTCAGCACAAAACTAATTGCCTTTATATTTGAATAAGCAATTAAACTAATTTTTTTCTTTTCATTGCGGAGCCCCTATCTCTGGCAAGTGAATTCAGTTTTACTGAATTCTAAGGTGATAGGACATTTCTCTAACTTGATCTTAGCAGTAGTTACAATGATAAAAAGTACATTAGGTTTGTAAAAAATTACAGGACTATATACTTAAGATTTGAATTTTTACTGTACATTAATTATACCTTAGCAAGAAAAATATGTTCAAATCCTAGAACAGCTAGATCTTTCAAAATTAACCTGTTTTAATATATTTAAAACAATGATAATAATGATACTATCATCCCATGGTTATATAACTTACATAGCCATGTGAGAAATAATTTTCTGCACAAAAAAAATCTTTGCTAACGCAGCTGCCCTTAAACTTAAAAATGTGTTTTGATTATTTTCAACTGCTTGGAGATTTCTTCATAGTTATTTCCTCTCTGCCTCTTTTCTCCTGGTGGTGGTAATACGCATTGCTCCAAGCTGCTCCAGTACCAATTAAGCTAAGGAGAGCTCGGCCTGGAACTCTCAGCCCTCCCAAGATTGATGCTGCTCCACTGCAGTGCTATTGCCAGACTGAATATTGGCAGAACACCAGGGATTTTTTCAGTTTGCCTTTCCAGAAAGCAGGCACTAACCCCTTGCGCCTACTTATAATATGGACCTGTAACAGAAAACTAATTTTATCCCAAGTTGTTTGCGTCCTAAATGGTGCTTTGACTCTTTTTCCTTGTGTTCTCATTCCTTTGTCTGAAAAAGGAGAATGAAACCTAAACTGGAAGGCTACCCTGGTGA
Source organism: Myrmecophaga tridactyla (assembly GCA_004026745.1). Classification (NCBI taxonomy): domain Eukaryota; kingdom Metazoa; phylum Chordata; class Mammalia; order Pilosa; family Myrmecophagidae; genus Myrmecophaga; species Myrmecophaga tridactyla. Next base: position 47,779 of record PVIY010010930.1, on the reverse strand, counting down.
CAAAGCCTAAGGCTGCATTTCTTCCTTTTATTTTGACATTGGGAACTACTGTGGAAGCAATTTTGTGCTGAATGTGAAAGCTTATGTTTTGCTCTTTAATATTGAGATTTATAATCATATTTTGGTGACTGTCATGAATAACTTTTTTTCCTTAAGAAAACAAGTCTAATTTTCCTCTGCAGTTCTTAAATGAAAATTTATATAAAATAGAAATTGTAAGGAGGATTATACAGTGATTTCTTCACAGAGAGCAAACATTTTAAACCAGATCAATTTGTAAGATGAACTACTCTTAAGTACTTTTGTTTAAGCAAGATAAATGTTTATGTCTTTACACTGCAGCAAAAGTCCTTATAGGACAGCTTCCTTATTGGATGCTTTAACAATATTTTCAAAATTGTTTTCCTGATCATCCGTTTAATTTTATGATCTGACCATTTATGGCACAATGTCAAATACCATTACAATTTTCATCAAATTAACCTGGACTACTCTTGAAGCTGAAGGCAGAAAGCCAATAATCTTTTTGCATAAATATACTAGTATTATCAGAGGAGAACTTTTAAGATCATTAAATCAGCTTATTTTCTAACATAGCACATTCAAAATATCTTTTAAAATTATGTAAATCATTTCCTCAGCTGTTGACTCTTTGGATAGAGAACTGTATGAGTTATGCATACAGTTAATATTAGTATTAGGGCGGTGCAATGGTGATGCAGTGGCAGAATTCTCACCTGCCATGCCAGAGACCCAGTCTGATTCCTGGACCCTGCCCATATTAATATTTTAAAAAGTTAATATTAAGTATTACTTATTGGGTCACTAATATGCTAAAAACTAAGCTAAATGAATTTATTTAATCCTCTGAAAAGTGCTGTAGATATGTATTGTTAGCCATGTTCTACAGATAAGGAATTTGAGGCTCAGATACTAAGCAGCTTGCCCAAGGTCACAAGATCAGTCATTTGCATCCAGAGTCTATGCGTTCAACCCAATGACATACAGTACAACTAAGTTATCTATGGTGTATACACAACTCAGCAAGATGGTATCCTGACAGATAAATCAAACCTCAAATTTGAGAGAGAGGCACAGAAACATCCATATTTTGGCTTCCTAGGTGACTCCTACGTGCCAGGTACTATTTTAACAGCTGCACAAACAGACTGAGGGAAGAGCAAATTACAAAAGCCTTGACACTAGAAAGCACTTAATTAGTTCAAGGCACTGAAAAGAAAGAAAAGGTCAGCAAATATGGCTGCTAGTGAGCAAGGGGGTCAACGGGACAAGATGAAGTGAAGCAGAAAAGCAAGCTCAGGCACAGCTTTTTGGCAAAGTATAGATTTGAGTCCAGGTGCAATGGAAAACTGCTGGAGGGTTTTAAACAGGGTGGCATGGACCACCTCTTCTTATTTATAAATTGTAGCAGAGACAGAAGTAAAAGCAGGGATATCAGTTAGAAGGTCATATAATCATCTCAATGAGATGTGAGAATGGCTTGAATGATGGTGGGTGCGCGTGGAGAAGGAAGTAAATCATTTTCGAAAAATATTTTGGTTGTGTATTAGGGTTTTTCTAGCTAAAGTAACTTGGTGGATGGTGGCGACGTTTGTCGAAATGAAGGTAATCCAAAAAGGAAAGGATGGGAGTCGGGGGTGGAGGGGGTAAAACAGATTCAAAGGATTCTGCTGTGGATGTGTTAAATTTGACATGTTTAATTCATAGCTGAACAGAGTTTGTTTATATCCATTTTAAATTCATTCTTCAGCCTTTGATTATGTAGGCAGAACCTGGTGCCAGTCAGTTATAATATAGGAACTCAACTTATAATTCCAATCATAGTACAGATAAAACTTGCATTGAAACCCAAGTGCCATTAAAAGTTGATAGAACTTTACTCCTGATAGAACATAATGGTTTTAAGACTTATGTCTGAAAAACCTTTAGAATCTGGAAGGCTGAAATGTTTATATAAAATAAAAGAATATTCACCTCCTACATGTTCTAATTACATAATCACCTGGAGTGGGCACTTAGAATGGCCCAGCAATGACACTGTTTTCTAGTTTATTCACTCTCCTCCTCTTCTGGATGACTATTTCTAACTATGACTCCTCAAACTTTCAACAGAATCTTCCAACTTCATTTAAAAGAGAACATTACCTAACACACAACCCACCTAACTGCATCTCTAGCTGCGCATCCTTTCTCCTCTCCAATTACCATCTATGACATATCGGCACTCCTAGCAAAGGTAAACTAGATCCCACGCTCTGGACTTTGCCCAGCATTTCTCCACTCTTTCTGCTCTATCATCCACTTCTTTTCATAGTGGATCTCTGAGTCTTTCACATCTGCATACCAAAAGGATTATATGACCCACACTTTTCTTGCCTGTCACAATCCTATTTCTCTGCTCCCTTTTGTAGCAAACTCCTAAAAAACATTGTCTAATTCACTGTCTCCATTTTCTTTTGCCTCTCATTCTGTCTTAAATCAATGCTCCTCCAAATTTGTTCTTTCCAGATTTCCAGTAATCTGCAAGTTCTTGAATTTATTTGTCATTTCTCAGTCCTCACATTACCTTACCTGACTGCAGTATATAACACGGTTGATTACTCTCTTTTCCTTGAAATATTTCCTTCTCTTGGCTTCCAAGACACCCAATCTCTTGGTTCCCTACTACCTCATGAACACACTTTCTCTGGCCCTTTTGTAGATTCCTCCTTATCTCTCCAAATTTTTAACCTCAGAATGCTTCAGGCCTCTGTTACTGAAATTCTTTTCTATCTACATTTACTCCCTTAGTGGTGGCTTTGAATTTTACCCAAATGCTGACAATTCACAAATATTTAGTCTCCCTCTTAGGCTTCCTTCCAGATTCTTATATCTAACTGCCTACTAGACATCTGTACTTGAATGCCTAACAGCTGTCCTACATCTAATATGGCCAACACTGGGCAACTGATTATCCCCCCACTGAAAACTTTCATCTCTCTGATGGCAACTCTATCCTTACAATTGATATGCTCAATCCTAATACTTGGGGTACTTCTTGATGCCCTTTTTCATTCATACCCACACCTGATCCATTGTTATCTTCATCTGACAACTGAAGAACTGAGACCTAGAGAAGCTGAGACTTGTCCAATGTTCCTCAGCAAGCAAGGGACTGTTAAGATCAAATACAGTTCTAAAGTCTGTGCCAAAATAGTGAACAGCTCACCTCCAGTCTAGTTTAAATACTAGCCTGAAAGATGAGTCATCCAGCCAACTATAAGAATGGGGAAAAAATATGTAGGATGTTCAAATATTCTAAAGATTTTCTGAGATGATCAGGTTGTGATTCTAAACTAATATCTTACCTAAAATATGTTATACTTTCATATCTGACAAAAGGAATCTATTCTACAAGTTTATGAGCACATTGATCTAAAGAAAATTATCCAAGACTTAGTAGGGGCTTCTTTTCCTCTTACCAGTCACAAAACCTTCTATACCACATTGTCTAGAATTCAGATGACCAGATTTTCCAAAACTCTCTTACCAGAAGTAGCAATCAAAGACATTCTCTGCTCTCCCTGAATGAACTTAGCCCCATCTCTCTCCATGTGGTTTTCTAAGTTTGTCATGTGTCAGCAGGAAGATACTAATGACCCCATTCCATTCTTCCTTCCCTCTGTAATACTCTACCACAAACTCCTCAGATTGTCTCAAGGATGTTATCTGTCTAAATTGTTTTGATTCTTTGTCCCCAATGTTTCTGTTACACATACTGTATATGATGTCAGGACCTATCATTTTCAGAAAAGAGCTTAGAGAAGCCACTTAATTTACTGAGCATAAACGTTGTTTACAAGAATTACAATGGAGCAGTTCCTTTAAAGGGGACTACTTCCAGCACTTCATTTTTAAATCTTAATATTTAGCTTTGTGATCGTTTAGGCTGTTAGGAGATTTATGCCTAGATCTTCCAGGGCTAGCAGTGGGATATTGGGATAGTAAGTTTTAAGAGCAGTCATTTCCATGTCTTAGAATTTTTCTTATATAATGTACTGCAAAGACTGCAAAATATTTGTTCCGATTTTTTTTCATAATCCTAACTATTTCTCCATTTGCTCACTGTTTTAGCCTGCCAAAGCTTCCAGAAATCAACACACCAGAGTTGGATTGGCTTTTAATAAAAGGGGATTCATTTAGTTAAAAACTGTTATAGTTCTTCAGAGGAAAGGCAGCTTTTATCTGAGGTTTTTCCTTACACAGGAAGGCACAGGGCAGGGTGAGGCCTGCTGGTCTTCTCTCCCAGCTTCTGGGTTCCAACACCTTTCCCCAAGGTGATTCCTTTCTGCATCTCCAAACATCTGGGCTGAGCTGCAGTGCTGAGATAAGGTGTGCTGAGCTCTCTCTTTTAAGCCTCCAGCTAATTAAATGAAACATCACTCATTGCAGAAGGTACTCCCCTTAGCCGACTGCAGATATAATCTGCCATAGATGAATTTCACATACTAATGATTCAAGTTCACAGCAACAGAACTATGGGGCATTATCACCTGGCCAAGTTGATACCTGAACCTGACTACCACACCCACTGAAAGAATTCGCCATCTCTACTCCTTTTTCAGCATGTTTTGAATTTGTTCATTCACCCCCCCCAGAGCAATATTTCTCTGGGACAGCCACAGTGGAATGGCTGCTATCCTTTAACTTCCTATACATGGTGAGAGTCAAATCCAACAATTGCTTAAAATTACTTCTACAAGAAAATTGATCTTAAGAACCTCCAAGTGCACGCTCTCTTCCTAAATTCTTCCATCATTAGTTGCAATGAATACTACCTTTCTCAGTTATTGAATATATCTACAATACAGGATAAACTTACCGCGAATTATGGCAAGTTGAATTGATCCAAATATTTCAGGGTACATTTGTCAAACATTAAGTGTGTAAGCAATCAGAATTCTTAAATAATCTGTCTGTCAAACCAATGCACCTAAACGACTGTCTAGACTTTATCCCTCTGTAAAATCACATTCAAAACTGTGGAGGGCGGTGCAATGGTGGCTCAGTGGCAGAGCTCTCACCTGCCATGCCAGAGACCCGTGTTCGATTCCCAGTGCCTGCTCATGTAAAAAAACAAAAACAAAAACTGTGGAGTGCTGCTTCATATTTCATTCTCCCTATCATGCTTTCCCTCACATGCTGCTCACACTGAAGCCTTGAGACAGGCAGAAAAGCTCCCCTAAACTGTTCCAGCAGAACTGCCTTTGTTCTGTGAACCTGTTGAAAACTATAGGTCATGGAGAAGCCATTATCTGCCTTTCATCTTTCAAGTTCTGTATCTTTAAACATTTGACAATGCTATTAGAGAGAAGGTATCTGCCCTATCCCTGAATCTCCTCTATTATATCTTGGGTCACACTTCTGAAGCAGCCTTGGAGAATTACTCTTTAGTATATCTTTGAACTTCAGCCCACCATATACTATGAGAATTTTGCTCATAATGTTTTAAATTGGACATAGTAACTCTAATGTCTAGGGGTAATGAACAGAATGGGAAAAAATTGGTTAATTCATAGTCTAATGATTGTAGAGATTCCATTTTTATAAAATACAACAACAAAAATATTCCAAAAGTAAAGTAATTTAGAAAACAGAATGAATGGAAGGGACTTTAAATGTATATCAGCATGCAGTAACAGATAAAGTTTAGGACTTGATAAAAGTCATCCCATGCTACATCCCTTAGACTTTGAATACCAAAGAAGTGTTAGGAAATTTACACAGAGTTTAAGACCCAAACTTCTTTTTTATTTTGATGTTCAACATTATTGGAATATCTCTTGGGTTCAATGAAAGGGCCTAGACTCTCATGGGGAAGGGTTGGCAGTTGATACTATATGTATCTGACTCAGTGACTTTAGCTTTTAGAGCATGCCTTGGAATTAATGACTGAGACTAAAAGATAAAATAAAATCCATTAATATTTGTAAGCCAGAGCTACAGTGTCTTAGGACAAACATAGCTGAGACTAACCCTCTATGCACTCTGTGAAGCTGCTGTCTGAAGAGAAGAGACAGCACTGCTGCAGGGAACAAGGTCACCAATTAATCTTCTGTTTTCACAACAATACAATATGGCAGTGACAGCAGCTTCCCCAGAAAGAGACCCCTAAAACGAGTTGCAATAAGAAAATCATTTCTGTGCTGAACCACAAATCATGGAAAACCCAAACTCCACCATTGTGTAAGAGCCATTTGAACTTCCAGTTCCAGAAAGAAAAGGCAACAATTCCTTTTAAGCATGAAAAAATTCCAAAATAGCCAAGGTGACTTTCAGGGAAGATGGTAGAATAGGGAACTCTAGGACTTAGTCCTTCCACCAAAACAACTATTAAACAGGTAGGAACTTCCTGAAACAACTATTCTGAAACTCCAGGGGCCAGAAGAACACTATACAGAATGTAGGAGGGAGCAGGAGGAAGAGGCTGATTGATTATGGTATAGAACTGTAAACATGGTGACTACCAGATTCCATGCCCCACTCTCATAGCAGGCCACCATGGGCTCCGGTCCCTGGCTAGCACACTGGTAACAGAAAGGGACATAAACAACTTCTTCCCCAAGAACAGGGGTGGGCACAGCAGATCACTGATCATGTGTTTTGATTAGTGAATTCGGATTGCTGGAGGCCCAGCTCCGGGAGCAGCACTTGTTTCAACACACCTGGGCAAAGACAGCAGTCACTGTTTCAACTCTCCCAGTTCTAGGGCAGAGTGGTCAAAATCTAATGAGCTACAAAGGACAGTTAGCTGAAGGGTACATTTGCAAAGCTCAGCTTTGGGGAACCGTTTGGAGAAGTTCTTGGCATCCTTGCTGATCCCCTCCCCAAGGCACTTTAGAGTCAGTCTGCATCCTCTTCATGTGTCCCTGGCCCTGTTTGGGCTAGGAAAGACTGATTTAGAAAAGCCTTCTTTGTGCCCTCGTCCTAGAATTTGCCGTTCAGGCAAAGGCACCTTGAGATGACAAAAAGAATGTAAAACTATAAAGGTGGACAGTCTGGGACAAAAGCATGCTGGCAACAGATATCCAGGAGAAGAAGGTCTGTCTCCTGGGAAACAGATGGGACAACCAAACTCCTGCAAATTGGGGAACTTTGAAACAACCAACAAATAAAAGGCAAGGGCTGAGAATGACAAGGAAAAACTTGCAAGCAGCAGTTGCCTTGGGCAGACTGATAGGAGGGCTGAAGCTCAAATAAATCCATCTTATCACCAGCTGGTTACAAAACAAAGAAAAAGACATTTCAGGGAATAAATCAAAGGTCAATATATTAAAATTTATAGTGTACAAAAAAAAAAAAGTACAAGACAAAGAAACTGAAAATGAAAGCCCCTCCAAAGGAAAAGGGTAAAACTGCACAAAACACCAATGAGGAAGATAAGAATGTAGACATAGGTTATTAAAGCCTTTTAATAAATGATCTGAAAAGTGCCCAAGGAGAAAATATGAGAAAGAACTAAAGGATATCAGGAAAACAGTGAATGAACAATATCAGAGTCTAAGTAAAGAGGTAGAAATTTTTAAAAGGTACCAAAAAGAACTACTAGAGTTGGAGACCACAATAACTGAAATTAAAAATGCCCAAGAGGGTTTCAGGAGCATAAAGGAGCTGGCGGAAGAAAGAGTGAGTGAACTTAACAACAAGAAAGTTGAAATGAGTCAGGTTGAAGAGCAGAAAGAAAAAGAAATATTAAAGGTGAAAACAGCTTACAACAGCTATAAGGCAACATCAAGCACACTAATACATGTGTTATGGGAATCACAGAAGGAGAAGAAAGAGAAAAAGAGACAGAAGGAATAATCAAAGAAATAATGACAGACATACTAAAAATGAAGAAAAAGCATGAATATGCACATCCAAGAAGCTCAGAGAACACCAAACAGAATAAACATGAAGCAAAATACACCCCATCATATATCAATTACACTATCAATGCAAAGGACAAAGAGATAGTTCTGAAAGCTGCAAGAGAACAGAGTGAGTCCTGATTTCTCATCAGAAACCATGGAGACAAGAATGCAATGCATTAAAATACTTAAAGTGCTGAAAGAAAACAGTTGCCAGATAAGAATTTTATACCTAGCAAGGGTTTCTTTCAAAAATGAGATAGAGATTAAGACATTCTCAGATGGACAAAAGCTGAGGTAGTTCATCACCACTAGACCTGCCCTATAAGCAACACTAAAGGGAGCTATTCAGATGGAAAGAAAAGGACACAAGACAGTGCTCCAAAGCAGGATAAAGATAAAGACCTGCAGTAGAAGTAACCATTTGGGTAATCATAAATGCCTGTATTATTGTATTGCCTGGTATGTAACTCCACTTTTTACTTTCTACAGGTACTAAAATGCAAATGCATAAAATTTAATGATGAATCTATCTTTTGAGACATACAATGTACAAAGATATAAGTGGCAACAAGTATAAAAAATGGTGTATAAGAAAAATATATATGCGTGCTGTTGAAGTTAAGTTGGTATCAAACCAAATATGTTTGTTATATATTTAGAAGGTTAAATTTTAACCCCATGGTATCCAGAAAGAAAATATATGCAGATAGAAATGATAAGTCATTCAATACGATACAATACAAAAAAAATGAACTATATATGAAGTAGGCATTAACAGGAGTGAAGGACAAAAAGGTTAAGATTTATAAAGACTAAATAGCAGAATGGCAAGAGAAAATCCTGACTGAACAGTGGTGACTTTAAATGCAAATAGATTAAATTCCCTAGTCAAAAGGCAGAGATTTTCAAAATGGATAAAAAAGCATGACATATCAGAAACTCACCTTAAAGTCAAAGATACAAGTAAGTGGAGGATGAAAGGATGGAAAAAATATATGCCATGCAAGCAGTAACCAAAAGAGAGCTTGGATGGCTAGCCTAATATCATATCAAATAGACTTTATGTCAAAAACAGCTATGAGGGACAAAGATGGTCATTATACACTGCTAAAGGGGGCAATTCTACAGGGAGATTTAACAATTATAAATTTATATGCATTTAACTACAGGGCCCCAAATACGTGTATCAAATACTAACAAATTTGAAGAGAGAAACTGATGTTTCTACATTACTAGTAGGAGCTGTAACATACACTCTCAACAATGGATAGAACATCTAGTCAGAATATCAGTAAGGAAGCACAGGACTTGAATGATGCACTAAGCCAACTATAACTAACACAAATATGGAAAACGGTACCCAACAAAAACAGAATACACGTTCTTTTCAAGTGCACATGGATCATTCTACGGGATAGACCACATGTTGGGTCACAAAACAAGTCTCCAGAGTTTTAAAAATGTTGAGATCATATAATACTTATTCTCCAGCCACAATGTAATGAAACTTGAAATTAATGACAGAGGTGGATATGTAAGATTTTCAAATATGTGGAAGTTAAACAATATACTCAAACAATCAATAAGTTAAAGAGGAAATCAGAAGTGAAATTAGGAAATATCTTAAGGCAAATGAAAATGAAAATAAAACATAAATCTTATGGGATGCAGTGAAGGCAGTGCTGAGGGGAAATTGAAAGCTCTAAATGCTTACATTAAGAAAGAAGAAAGACTTGAAATCAGACCTAACCTCAATTCTGCTCAAACTCTTCCAAAAAAATTGAACAGGACTGTGCTGGTTTGAATCAGTTATGTGCCCCCAGAAAAATATTTTTTATTGTAATCCATCTCTGTGGGTACAGACTTATTGTGGGTGGGACCTTTTGCTCAGGTTGCTTGCATAGAGAGGTGACCTAACCCTTTCAAAGTGGGTCTTAACCCCCTTGCTAGAGTCTTTTATGAGAGGATAAAAAGCAGAGACATTTTATAGAGAGCTCAGAGAAGCAAAGAAAGAAATGGCCAGAGACATTTTGGAGAGAACTGCTAGCAACTGTTGCCATATGCCTTCCATATGACAAGGAACCACAGATGCCAGCAGCCTTTCCTCAGAGAAGGTATCTTCCTTTTGATGCCTTAATTTGGGCATTTTCATGGCCTTAGGATTGTAAATTTGTAACCCAATAAATCCTCTTTGTAAAAATCAACCCATTTCTGGTATATTGCATTCTGGCAGCTTTAGCAAACCCAAACAAGGAAGGAACACTCTCTCATTCATTCTTCAAGGCCCACATCACCCTCATACCAATCCAGATAAAGATACCAGAAGAAAAGAAAACTGCAGAACAATATCTCTTATGAATATAGATGCAAAAATCCTCAACAAAATACTAGAAAACTGAATTCAATACTGGATAAAATATTTACACTCCATGATTAAGTGAGATTTATTCCTTATATACAAGGTTGGTTCAGTCTAAGAAAATCAGTTAATGTAATATACCACATTAACAGAATGATGGAAAAAAACACATGATCATTTGAATTGATGCAAAAAAAAAAAAAGGCATTTGACAAAACCCAGCACCCTGTCCTAATAAAAACATTTAAATACCTAGGAATAGAAGGAAAGTTCCTCAACATGATACAAGGCATAAAAGAAAAGTCCATCGCTAGCATCCTAGATAATGGTGAAACACTAAAAGCTTTTCCCCTAAGATCAGGATCAAGGCAAAGATGCCCACTGTCACCACTGTTTTTCAACATGGTACTAAAAGTTCTTGCCACAGTAATTAGGCAAGAAGAAAAAAGGCAACATAATTGGAGAGGGAGAAGTAAAATTTTCACTTTTGCAGATATGATCCTAAAATCCTGAAAGATCTGTAACAAAATTCTTAGAGCTAATAAATGTGTTAAGAATAGTGCTGGGGTACAAGATAAATACCCAAAACTCAGTAGTGTTTCTATACACAAACATTGAATTAGTGGAAGAAGAAATCAGGAAAAGAACTCCATTCACAATAGCAGGTAAAAGAATCAAATATCTAGAAATAAATCTAACCAAGGTTGTAAAGAACTTGTACAAAGAAAACTATAAAATATTGCTAAAAAAAAAAATTTGAAGACACCTGAATAAGTGAAAGGACATTATATGGTCCTGGATTGGAAGACTAAATATTGCTGAGAAGTCAATACTACCTGTGATAGATTGAAGAACATGAAAGGTCATGTTCTTTTCATTCATTTCTATGGGTATAGACCTGTTGTGGGTAGGATCCTCTGATTAGGTCATTTAGATTGAGATATGACCCATCCCATTCAAGGTTGGTCTTAATCCTCTCACTGGAGTCCTTTACAACAGGAAAAAACACATTAGAAACTAAGAAATGTTATTCAGACACTCTCACGTAAAAATAAAAAAATAAAAAAAAATCAAAGAGACAGGAAGGAAGTTACTGAAGCCAGAGGCTGGAAGCAATGAAACCCAGGAGAGAAGGACCAACAGGAGTCGCCATGTGCCTTGCTATCTGACAGAGCCCAAGTTCACCAGTAACCACTCTTCAGAGAAGGTACTGTCCTGGTGGTGCCTTAATAGGGACTTATGGCCTTATATCCTGGTGATGCCTTAATTTGGACTTAGGGCCTTATAACTGTAAACTTCTAAGCTAATAATTCCCCATTGTTAAATGGTATATTGCATTTACCATTTCTGGTATATTGCATTTCATCAGCTTTAGCAAACCAAAGCAATAACCAAATCAATTCATAGATTTAATACAATACTAATCAAAAATCCAACACCCTTTCTAGCAAAAATGGAGAAGCCAATCATCAAATTTATATGGAAGTGTAAGGGGCCCCAAATAGCTAAAGCCAACTGAAAAAAAAAGAATGAAGATGGAGGTCAAATACTTCCCAATCTTAAAACATATTACAAAACCATAGTAATCAAAACATCATGATGGTACTAGCAAAAGGACAGATATTTAGATCAGTGGAGCAGAATTGAGAGCTCAGAAATCAGCTCTATATTTATGGCAAACTAGTTTTTGACAAGGTGGCAAAGAGTGCTCATTTGGGAAAGAATAGTCTCTTCAACAAATGATGCTGGGAAAACCGGTTCTTCATTATCAAAAAAAGAAAGGGAACTCCTACTTCATATTATATACAAAAATCAACTCAAAATGGATCAAAGACCTTAATATCAGAGCTGTAAATATAAAGCTCCTAGACAAAAACATAGGGAAGCATCTTAAACCTTTTGTAAGCAAAGATTTCTTGGAGTTTATACCCAAAGAACAAGCAAAAAAAAAAAAAAGAAAAGATAAATGGGACCTCATCAAGATTAAAAATTTTGTTTTAACCTTTAAACTTTCGACAACCTAAAAACAATGGGAGAAAATACTTTGAAGCTACAAGTCGAATAAAGGTTTAATATCCAGAATACATAAAGAAATCCTTTAACGTAACAACAAAAAGACAGCACGTTTTTAAAAACGGGCAAAAGACTTCAATAAACATCTCTCCAAAAAAGAAACAAAAATGGCCAGAAAACAAGCGAAAAGATGTTCAATCTTTAACCATCAGGGAAATGCAAATCAAAACCACAATGAGGTACCATTTCATACCTATTAGAATTATTGCTGTTTAAAAATAGGAAAATAAGTGTTGAAGAGGATGCAGAGAAATAGGAACATTAACTCATTGCTGGTGACAATGTAAACTGGTCACTGTGGAAGACAGTTTGGCAGTTCCTCACAAGCTTCAGTATAGAACTACCATATGACCTGGCAATCCTACTACTAGGTATATAACCAGAAGAATTGAAAGCAGGGACTTGAACAGATATTTGCACAATGATGATCATAGCAGCATTATTCACGATTTCCAAAAGATGAAAATAACCCAAGTGTCCATCAACCAATGAATGGATAAATAAAAGGTTGTATGTATAAAATGGAATACCATTCATCCATAAAAAGGAATGAAGTCCTGATACATGTAACAGCATACATGAACTTTGAGGACATCATGTTGAGTGAAATAAGCCAAACACTAAAGGGCAAAAGTTACATAATCTCACTGAGTTGAAACAGTTAGTGTAAACAAACTCAGAGTCAGAATCTAGAATGTAAGTTATCAGGATGGGAATAGGAGATGGGAAGTTAAGGCTTAACAGGGTCCCTGTCTGGACTGATGGAAATTTTTTGGTAATGAATGGTAGTGATGATAATACAACATTGTGAATGCAATTTCCAACACTAAAATATATATCTGAATATGATTTTGAAAATAAATATTAAGTTGTATATATGATAACAGAATAAATTTTTTTAAAAAAACCATGGCACTGCACTACAAAAACAGTGAACCCTGTATTAAATCATGGACTTTAACTAATAGTATAATAATAAAAATGGGCTATCATCAGTTGTAACAAATGTTTCACATCAATGCGAGGTGGTGGGGGTGGTGGGGAGGTAGGATATGGGAACCGTAGTTTATGCACAATTTTCCTGTGTACCCACAACTTCTCTAATAAAGAAAAAACCCTCATAACCAAAAGGTGAAAACAACCCCAATGTCCATTGTTAGATGAATGGATGAACAAAATCTGATATATCTAGATGATGGGATTTCATTCAGCCATAAAAACGAATAAATTTCTGGTACATGTTACAACATAGATGAATCTTGAAAACATTATGCACAGTGAAATATGTCAGGCAGAAAAGGATAAATATTGTTTGGTTCCAAATATATGAAATATCTAGAACAAGTAAATTCATAGAGACAGAAAGTATACTAGAGGTTACCAAGGGCTGTTGGGAAATGGAGAAGAGTTATTGATCAAAGGGGGCATGGTTTCTATTTTGGATGATAAAATGTTTTAGTAATGGAAGGTGGAAGGGATACTGAAACAGACAAGGATCTCAGTGGAAAAACTGTAGTTAATAACATTGCACAATGTTAATTATTTCTTAGTTTTGACAAGTATACCATGGTTATGTAAAATGTCCACTTTAGGCTATGCTGGATGATGGATATTCAGGGGCTCTTTTTTCTAAAAATATTGAAGTATTCTAAAATAAAAAGTTTATTTAAAATAATAATAATAAGGTACTATTCAATTTAACCAACTTCAGCTACAGAGACCAAGAAATAGGACACTTTTCATCTCCTAGATTCACACAAGAAGGTGTTTGCAAATTTGGTACAAAAGATTTAAGATTTTCCTTCCTTTTCTTTTTATCTGGCTGGATATAGTTTTAGTGATCATTCCACTAGTACAACATATCTTTAAAGTTTGATAACTTAGCTAAAAGTAAGTATATTCTGGATAGAATAAAATAAAAAATTGAGAATTCCTAAATTTCTTGGAACCACAACTGATTTCCGCTTGGCTTCTTGATCTTTGAACTTGTTTTATGTTAAGAAATTAAAGGAATACCTTTCAGATATTTTTCAATTTTCTTTTTTTTGCTGATGTAGTTAAATCAATTTTTCCTTTTTCTTTTAGCTCACTTATGTAAATTTTTTAATAGAACATCAGATTTTACAAAGCACATTTTACTTTTAAGGAGTATTTCTATGACTTGAAAATTGAATATTTAGTATGTTTTATATCTGACAATATTTTTTTGTGAAAGGGTATGTTTTTTGTTTTTTGTTATTCCATATGCTGTATGGTGGGGTCACATTTAATTCTTTTTCCATGTGAATATCCTGTTATTGCAGCACCACTTGTTGAATTTTGTTTGTTTGTTATATTTTGTTTGTTTTGCTTGTTTGTTTGTTTTGAGGGGAGTGCATGGACCAGGAATTGAACCCCAGTCTCCCTCAAGGCAGGCGAGAATTCTACCACTGAACTCCCCTTGAACCCCTCAAGGGTATGTTTTTAATCTAGCAATATGTCTTAATTTTTGCTAAGCTGCTATCACAAATACCACAAACTGGCTGGAAGGCTTCCTTCCTCCCAGGGTCGGTAGAATTCTGGCTAGCTAGAAATCCTTTAGCCTTTCCATCACGTGGTGGTATCCTTTCCTTTCTACTCCAGGTTTCCCCAGACTTTCAGCTTCTGGATCCTCCCGGTGGCTTTCTTTGAATATGACTGAATTTCTTTGTTTTATAAAGGCCTCCAGTAATCAGATTAAGACCCACCTCACAATGAGGCCACACCCAAACTAAAGCAACATCTTCAAGAGATCCCATTAGGTCACGCCCACAGCACCACACACTAAGACCAAGAGTGTGTGCTTAGTGGAGTACATAATTCAATACACCACAGAACGGTAGTCTCAAAAGACATTTATCACAGGGATATAGCAGAGACAGCTGGCTGACTTCCACAGTTCTAAGCTTCTCTCTCCAGTGAAGAGACCTTGATGGAAAGTGACTAATTTCCAAGTCCACTTTTCTCTAACTGGAACTATTTGACAAATTTGGACCCATATAACGTGAATGGAAGTGATGTGTACCACTTGTAGGCCAAGGAATTGAAGTCATCATTCTGTTTTCTCCACACTCTCTTCTCTTTCCATGATGACCTTTGAGGTCACAAGTAGAAGACTGCAACGTCACAAAATTAAGATAGCTTAGATCCCTGAGGCTTGGAAGATAGCTGCCCAGAAAACTCTCTGACAAAGAATATCTATCTAGTCTTTGTAGGAGCAAAAAGCAAACATTTACGGTGTTAACGCTATTGAAATTTGTATCCTGTCTAATACAAATTATTGATCAATAAACAATAAAAGTAGAAAATATTTTGACTTTCTTTTTCATTTTCCTTTATATTTCTAACCTTTTTCATAGACATGCACCATATTTGCAATTAGAAAAATCAGGAAATTAGTTCCTTTGTGGGGAAAAAAGAACGAATTATTTGATCTTCCAATCTCAATAATTTTCTTCTTATTTCTTGAAAATTTGCAAAACTTACCTCTTTCCATCAGATATCAAAAAAGACTTTTCCTCTAAGATAAAGTTATCTGGAAATACCAATAAATCCTCTTCCATCTTGTGGATATGGTAAATACAGTACCACAGTGCAGGGGTATATGTCATTTTTAAAATATTGATTATCTAGATGCATGTCAACTGGAAATCAAAGATCACAGCAGATCTGAGCACTAAAAAGTTAAAGGTCACAAAAACAACCAGCACCTTTAACCAGGTAGCATTCATCATTTATGTTTATATGTCTGTACCATATTTTTTTGAATATTAAAAGGAAAATAAAAAAATAAAACTAATCTTTTGACCCCCACAAATATTTTATGATTTTATATCATATAATTTATATTGCAACTGTGGCACAAACCTGCAATTCTCAACTAATCTCCATGTACTCCAGGCTCCCTGGAGATGAGTGGGGCAATATTACTAGCTCAAACCAATAAATTGCATGCAGAAGTAATGCGTAGCTTCCAGACTGAGGCCATGACAATTCCCAGAGGCTTCTCCACAGATTTTCACCTCCTGTATCAATAAATATGGAAGACTAATGTTGAAATGACAAAGTCAAGATCGAAACATTCTGGATCCTATGAGTCATTGTTTAAAACAAACTGCCCTGGAGATCTATCATGTAGGCTGAAGGCTTTTAGGTATTGTGATGGTCTCAAAGGATTATGCACCCTAGAATGGCCAGATTTTAATCCTGATTCAATTTTGTGAAGGCAGCCATTTCTTTTCATCTCTATTCAATACTGTAGGTTGGAAACTTGATTTGATTGTTGCCATGGAGCTATGACACACCCAAATGTGGGTATTAAGCATTGGTTAGAAGATGTGTCTCCATCCATTCCATGTGGGTCTTGATTAGTTTACTGGAATCCTTTAAAAGAGGAAACATTTTGGAGAGAGCCATAGAGTCACCCCCAGAGCCCATTTAGCCAGAGGCCTTTGGAAATGAAGAAGGAAAACGCCCCTGGGGGAGTTTCATGAAACAAGAAGCCTGGAAAGAAAACCATCAGACTTCACCATGTTTGCCATGTGCCTTTCCAGATGATAGAAAAACCCTGAACCTCATCTGCCTTCCTTGAGTGAAGGTAACCTCTTGTTGGTGCCTTAATTTGGACATCTCTATAGCCTCGCTTTAATTGGGACATTTTCCCAGCCTTAGAACTGTAAACCTGCAACTTAATAAATTCCCCCCTTGTAAAAGCCATTCTGTTTCTGCTCTATCACCTTCCAGCAGCTAGCAAACTAGAACAGGTATTAACACACTGAGGTTTCTAGATGAGTTCGTTACTGAAGGCTACCCTAGCCTTAGCTGACTAATGCAGGAACTTCAACCTTCTCCCTTCTTTGAATTCTGTAGCATTTCAATCCATTCGCTACAAAGGTCCCTATCTCTGTGTAAGCTTTGGGCATTGTTATTTAAACAAAGTCTTTGCTGAGTGAGAACAGGACTATTGAGACCTCTTATTCCTTGCCCTATAGAAAGCATGATGTAAGTAGACGTGGGTCTTAACAGCAGCACATCACAAACTAGCGTATAAATTTATGTACATAAAAGATTCACAGGGTTCTGACCAGTTACACTCATGATATGCATCTGTACAAAACAAAACAAGACAGAAACAACAAAACTGATGAACTTTTCTACTTTTTTTCTGTAAACCGTATCAAAATATTTAATGCCATTTGTTCATTTGAAGGCAATACAGACAAGTAGTACCAAGAAATCAATTTCTTTTGTTAAAAAAAAAGTGGTAAGGTAAAAGTATCTTAGATGTGCATATTAAAAGCAACAACACTCAGTGGCAGAAAATACTGTGTACATGGCAGAATCTTATCAAAAACAATTAATACAACAAAGAAAAATGTTAGCATAAACTAAAACTCACTGGGCTAAGTCTATAAATGCGAACGTGTAAATTAATTACCATTTCGTCTCGCTTAGCTAAAGGAGGCAGTTATGTTTGGAATCCAAGTCATTCCGTTCTGCACTGCCTCACTTACGCCAAGTGGTTTTAGGGGAAGCACACACTCAAGTCTCCCAGGACAACCAAAAACATACACTCTGGCCCTTCCTTTTGCTATATTCCAAAAGAAATATAAACTCTCATAAGCAGCTATGAGGCCCATCTGTGACGCATATACTCAGGTACACATCGGACTTTATTTTCCTGTGAAGCACCTTTCCACAGCATAAATCTGTGAAACAGCTAAATCAATCTGAAAATAACATCTCTAATTCCTAAATATTTTAACTTCGCACGTTGGTGTGCTTTACTGTTTGCACAGTTTTTCAGAATGAAATGACTGAGTAGAGACAGTGGAAGGTGAGAGAAGATGTAATCACCAGGTTTTGCAAACCACCCACCATCCCAACCCCACTCACCTCAGGAGTGCCATGAGCTATTGGAGTCTCAGAACCTAACCGGGAGCAGGGAAAGGAGGGCAGGTCAAGCGCCTTCTTGATCTTGCTCCATCCCACACCTCCCCCAATGTGTAAGTGGTGAAATGAACTCCTGAAAAACACTTTCCTTTTCTGCAACATTGTTTAAAGGTAGCCTCCTGAGAGAACAGATAACAAGCAAAATATTCAGCAGAACATTCTCAATGTTCCTGATTAAAATTGAAACAAATGTTTCCTGAGCATTCTCTTCCACACTTTGTTATCTCAGAGAAGAAAAACTTGTTCCAACTTTCTCACTTGACACTCTTGAGTATTCTAAGTAACACAATTTCTCACCACACTGGATGGTACTGGAGGGGTTATGCTGAAAATCTCTTCTTGTTGGCTTATCAAATATTATTGCAAATGTAGAATTTAATATGACTGTCTAAATATTCTATGCACCTCTCCCAAGTTTTTCTTTTCTTCACAAAATTGTAGTTACTCATTGAAATAAATAATGCTATGTATGGTATGCTGTACAGTAGCAAGCTTTGTCAGAAATATTTAAACAATTTTATTTAATTCTACTGTGTAATCTGACTCTCAGACTTCAATTCTTATTGGTTCAACCTCAACATTATTTTGAATTATACCTCTTCTGTATTAGTGTAACTATGCTCCAACTCATCAACTCTCACATAAGAGGATCTTTTTCAGTTTCTTTACTGTCTGTCCCATTCAGGCTATACTGCAAGTTTTTTTTGTTCTCCAGGACAAATCTCATTGTGTCATAATTAAAATCTATTGTCTCTTTTCCATGACCTTCAAGACAAAATCTAAGCTTATTAGCATTGCAGACAGACCTTTTCCAAGCTTTTATCTCAATTCATGCGACTCCTGCACTGTGTATAATATCCTCCAGTCTCATTGAACGCATTAGATTTTGGGAAATTATTCCTGAATACATCAGGACTGATTTTATATATGCCTTCCACTATGCTTAGAATGCCTTCTACAATTTCTTAACTTGAAGAAGAAGGAGGAGGAGGAGAAGAAGGAGGTCTCCTGCTCTTTCTTCAAGAACCAACTCAAATTGTATTTTCTTTTCAAAGTGTGTTGGTTATCTATTTTACAGTATAATAAAACACTCTAAAGCCTAACCATATAAAACAAGAAACTTTTTTATCTCACACTCCCTCGGTGAGGAATTTGGATGGAGCTTGGCTCTGGTTCTGGTGAAGGGAATTTCTTGCAGTGCAGATGTTGGCTAGGGCTGAAGTCTTAGCTGGGCTGAAGGATCCACATCCCAAGATGACTCAGTCACATGATTAATGGCAACATTTCCTTGCTTGCTGTTTGCAGGAGGTCTCAGTTCCTCACAAGGGAAGGCTCCCCATAAGACGGCTTAAGTGTCCTGATGACATGGCAGCTGGCCCAGAACCACTAACCCAAGTGCAAGCAAGGGGGAAACTACAGTATCTTTTATGAGAGACATCATCGGTTCTGCCACATTCCACACATTAGAAGTGAGTCACTATGTCTGTTCAAACTCAAGGAAAGGGGAATTAGTCTCCACCTCGTGTGGGGAGGATTATTAAGGAATAAAGAATAAGCAACTTACAAAGTTTCACCTGAGTATCATAAAAATATCAACCTGGATACAGCAATAAATGTAGCAGAGCCTCTACCATCAAAAAGTACTTTTCTCCCCATGGGAAAGGAGGCAACCATTAACAAATTATTAAGATAATTTCAGGCACAAAGTTATGAAGAAGAAAATGTCATCTGAGGAGATGACATTTGAGTTGAGATCTGAATATCAAAGATCTAATGTAGCAGCAGTGAAAACTGACAAGATCATCATCTATGGAAAAGATATCACATTATAAAAGGATGTGAAAGTAGAACTTGGGGTAAGTATACCATTTCAATAAGATACCATTTTTCTCCAAGATATTCTATATATTCAGTGCAATTCCAATCAATATCCCAAAAACATTTTTTGTGGAAATTGACAACCTGATTTTAAAATGTATAATGGAAGATCAAACAGACAGGAGAGCCAAGACAATTTTGGAAAATAAGGGAACAATGAGGTGTAAGATTTGCTTAACATATATTAAATCTTATTGTAAAGGTATAGTAATTAAGAGAATGTGATATAGCTGTAAGGACGGTGAATTATATCAACGGAACTTAATTTTTTAAATTAGAAAAAAAATAGAAATGGACTCTGTCTTCTCTCTCTATGTATGTGTGTGTGTGTGTGTATAGTAGATCAAAAAGCTAAATATAAAATCTTACACATTTTTTAAAAATTATAGAAAAATATCTTTATAACCACAGAGTAGGAAAGATTTTCTTAATTAAGACCCCAAAATAATATATATATGTAACAAAAAACATTTTATAAATCCAAGTAAAATATATATAAAGAAAAAAATTTATAAATCCAAGTACTTAAAATATTAAAAAGACAACATTCAAATAGAGAAATGAAAAGGCTCAGCCTAGGAAAAATAATTTGCAATTCATATAACTGACAAGGCAATAGTATCCTGAATATATAAAGAACATATACAAAGCCAATAAGAAAAAGAGAAAACACCTAATGGAAAAAATGAAAACTGGATATTAACACACTAGGTCATTCATAGAAACAAAAATCTGAATTGCTAATAAATGTATGGGAAGATGTCACCCCTGCTAATAATCATGGAAATGAAAATTAAAACTATAATGTGATACCATTTAAACCCCCATAAAATTTGGAAAACAGTTTAAAAAGACTGACAACACTTAGGTCTATAAAAATGTAGACAACTGGGAGCTCTGGGAAACTATTGTTGGCAGAACAAGTTAGTGTAAGCACTTTGGAAAACAATATGGCAGTGGTATGAAAGATGTATGTACCATATAATCCCAAAAATCCCTCCACTAGGTATATATCTTACAGTAGTGCTCTAGGATATATGTATAGCCTGGAGAACTGTGGGGACTCCTTAAGACCTTTCTTTCATGAAGTCTATAAAATCAAAACTATTTTCATAATATGCTAAGATATCATTTGCTTTCTCACGTTTGATTTTTCACAGGTGAACAGTGGAGTTTTTCAGAGGTTACAGGGTGCATACAGGTACTGCACGCCATACCCAGGAGACTGGTTATCTCTTAGGGGGAAGGAAGTGGAATGGAATCAGAGTGGGATCCAAAAGGGAAACAGACATATGTGTGACATTTTATTTCTTGAGCTGGGTAGCAGTTACCTCTGTGTCCATACTGTTCTTTATATATGTCTCTGTAGCTGAATTATTCCATAATAAAATAAAAGTCCATCACAGTTAAAAAGAATAATGAATTTATCAAGCATAGGAAAAAAGAAAGTAATCATATAAAACTGATTCATAATCTTTCTTGTAACCATAAGTAGATGTAAAACACTCATTAGCTTTCTGCGATTCTCTTTCTTGGATCACATATTAAAGAGATAAAGTGTCCCATTGTGTGTTTATATAAACAAACCATATTTACCAGTCACACATTATTATGTTTAGACAACAAGCCTTTTAGTAATCATAAATTCTGTCATTGCTTATGGCTTTTTGAGGACAGAAGAATGAAAGGATTTCATAGATAGTCATTCATTCATCCGTTACGTGTTTTTGTAGGTAGTTCACTAGAGAAAAAAAGTGCAAAACCTTGGATGGGAAGGGCCCATATTTGGCTTCAAGCCCTGCCTGCTATGCACTTTTGGGCAATTTACACACCTGTGAATCTTCTTTCCTTATTTATAAAGTGGGGATAATAATATGTTTAGAATAAGGGTGTAAGTGTAGGGTGTGCCTGGTGAAAAGAGCCTTCAATATTTTTAACCCAAGACATGGCCTTTTGGGGCAGGAGGGGTATTTGTTCATGTCTTTGGAATTCGCGATTAAGCAATATTATCTTCCTTTCATTCCTTTTTAAATGTCCTTAACTCCCTGGTAGTGATCTAGGGAGGGGTGGCAGTGGGAGTCCATCTTCCTGAGCACAGGTAACAAGGTGCATTTTCTGAAGACAATTTAAAAACAATGACACTGACTAAAAGCCTATCTGCTGTTTAGTATCACCACATGCTGGCAATTCTGAATAATGTCAGTGCTAAAACTCTGCTCCTCTCCTAGGCAGACCACTCCCACTGCTCACCCCGTGGTGTGCCACTGCTCATTTATACCTTCCTTCTCTGTAGTACTCACCTGGCACTACTCTGGCCCTATTCAAACACAGAAATCTGCATACTCTGCAGCTAACTCTGAAGCAGCTGAAGGCGTCTGAAGAAAAGCACACAAGCCAACAACTCCATTTTTCCATTCATGACCTCAAATCTCAAATGGGCAGACACACTGCTGGGCACTGGCCTAGACTTTCCTGGTATATTTGTTTTCCTATTATCCTAAATTACAATTTCACATCTTTTCTTCCTTCTCAGATTTCCAATACTCGCTGCCCATTCCTCTCACTATTAGCAAATGACATGACTCATACTTTATTGAGCAGGTAGAAGGAATGAGACGGAAACTCCTTCATTTCCCACCACCAAGTATAGCATTCTTACCTGTAAAGTCAACCTTTCCCTCTCCTCTTCTTCCCTGAGCTAATAGATGAGGTGTTCCTGCTCTTAAATGCTTCTCCGCTTGTACTCTGCATCACATCTTCTCTCACCTGTTCCAGGACTTTGAGGAGTACAACAACTTCCCTCTCTCAATTGGATAATTATACTAATAGACTGAAAACTCCAATCTGTGAGATATGCTATGTATAAACTATAGGCAAATGAATGAATGGATGGATGAATGCATGGATGGATGGATTAGACAGACAGGTAGATAGATAGATAGTTCCCTTGACCCCACTACCCATGCAGCTACAATTCCATTTATTTGCTTCCTCCCCCAGCAAGACTTCTCAAAAGTGATGTCTAAAGTCATTCTCTCCATTCCCTCACTTCCTATCCGCTCATCAATCTAATCTAGCTAGGATTTGTCTCTACGATTCCACAGAAACTGTACAAAGCAAGTTGACCAATGGCCTCCATCACGTGTAAGCCAGTATCACTTCTCTCCCTTATCTTAAACTCTCAGCAGCACTCAGCTATTTTGCTACTCTCTCCTCCCTGAAACATTTTTTTCTCTTGTGGCACAGTATTTTCGTGTTAGTCTTTCTGCCTCACCAGCTCACATCCCTGGCTGGCTTGGTGATTTCTCTACCTCTATTTGACCTCTCCTTTAGCTGTATTTTCTCCTTAGGTGATCTCATTCACATCTTTTGATACCACCTATACACCTATACAGCTTATCCTCACAAGTCTTTATTTCCAATTCTGACTTCTCTGAACTCTCTGTCTAAAAGGCACTCATTTCAATTTTAACATATATAAACACAAGTCTTGATTTTCCACTATGTATGTTCTTCCACCATCTTATCAGCAAATAGCACTGCAGCCCTTCCAGTTGCTTAATCCAAAAACCTAACGTTACCTTTTCTTTTTTTTTTCTTATATCCCAGATTCAACCCATCTGCAAATCTTATCTCCAAAATAGATCCAAATGCTAACCATCTCTTTCCACTGTTATCATGGTAGTCTCAGCCATCATCATCTTTTACCTGCCCTCCTGAAATCCCCTCCTGTTTGCCTATCCACTACTCTTGTTCCAAAAATTCTATATTCATACAGAAGCAAGAGTGCGCTTTTAGAAATACAAATCAAATCATATTGCTTCCCTGGTGAAAACCCTCCTATAAGCTTCCATTGTAGCTAGAATAAAATCCAAACTCTTCACTATGGCCTAAGAGCCCTTGCACTTGACTGCCTTCACTCTGCCTAGGTGAGCTCACCTCGTGCAGCTTTTGCCATTGTTCAATCTATGTTAGCAATGTTGGCTTTCTTCTTCTTCCTTGGACGTGTCAAGGCCCTTGCATTCAGATGCTAGCTTTGCCTGGATGACCAAGGTTTATGTCTGTTGTCCTGATGTCTTACCCTCTTACGTATTTGTCCCAGACTTGTCTTTTTAAAAACTAGGCTTATTAATAATTGCACTAAAATAAGCCAGCATAGATTTGGTAGAACTTCACTTTTTACTTCCAGTTTCTGCCCTGATCTTGTCGACTAGTGGATGAGACAAATGTGCAGTGAACTAAGCTTTCACACTAACAAATTGGTTAATGCTGAAAGGTGAGCATATTCTGTTTCCAGACTCTTTCCAAGGGAAAAGTAGCAAACAAGCTGGACTCTTACAAAGTGCACATGACAAAAGAGACTAGGAAAAGTCATCTTCTTCGGGTCTCTGGTGGTGGCAGGACATGTAGTAAATGCCTCTGTCTCCGGTGTTTCAGCCTGTGGGTGCAACGGATGGAGCCTTGGCCTGTGAAGCACGTAAAGCCATCAGGTCCCCGAACAGTGGGGTCACTTCAAATGTGGAAAATTATAGGTTGAATGTAAATAAAATAAGTGTGAAAAACAAAAGCTGAGCAGTCCTGCCAAGAGTGTATAGACAGAGAATAGTCCAAATGCTATTGCTATGGTGGTTTGTGGATGGCATTTGTTTTATATCATAAATTTGTACATATACTTATTTTATTTTTTGATACTTCTTTTTGTTTGTTTATTTTGCTTTTGTATCTATTTTTTGCAATAAACTGATTGGGCAGCAATGAGTTTAAAAGAACAAAAGTCCACTTGAATGAAAAATTAAAAATTAAACTTCCATTTCTTCACGACAATGGTTGATGAGCATGTAACTTGCACAAAATGTTTGTCAATATTTACCATCACCAGTGGGATTGTAGGCCTGCATTAAAAGCAGAAAACATAAATCTACCAAGGAAGCATCTACATCTCTTTCAAAATATAGATAACAATTTAACCCAGCTGCAGCTGTGGAGGGTGAGTTTAAATACTATTCTGTGAAGCCTGACTTTGCATGTACATTGAATAATTGTTTCTTTAAATTAATTTTGCTCAATTTTAATTCCAGGTGTTCTTGCATACATAAGAAAAGTGAATAATTCCTCCTAATAGTTCAATTAGCTGAAGAAATTTGCAAACAGTAAATTATGCCATTTCCATATCCATGTCATCAAATACATATTAAAAATTACATATTTCCCATAATGTATTGAGTTTTCATCTAATCACAGGAATCAGTGTAAACTTTCTGTAATTTCATTCTATCAAAGGTAAAACATCTGACACTGTGGATGTTACTGTATACTCAATTTAAACGTATACATATTATATATAAATATTGGTGGAGCACCATATCATAGCAAAAGCAATGCATTTACTGCATTTAGAATACTGTTGAGTAGAAATGATTATTGAATTGGTTATGATGTTCATATAATTAATAATTCCTATAAACTAGCAGTGACAATCTGCCAACGGTAATAACATCTGTAATTTTTAAAGCTTGTAAATATATATAGAGAGAAACTATAAAATTTCTGTTTTACAGCTGATGCTGAGTAAAAATATTTTAGCACAATAGTAAACTTTCAGTGTTTTAGAAATGTTTGAATTCATGAAGATCATTTTGGTAAATCAATATAACATCCTACAATGGTATTGAACACTTCTGTGAACACATCTTCTAAATTTTGGTTTTAGATTTTTGTTAAAAAAAGTTCTCATTCTTTGATCAAAATTTTCAACAAATGGGATGCCAAAAAGCTTGTGCTTTTGAAAATCTTAGAAATATATATCATTCTTGCATGCAGAAAGATAGTGATATTTACTCCTATAAAAGTAAGAAAAGTACTAAACAAATTAAATCATTAAATTAAACAAACAATACACAAGATTAATATTGAAACTCTACTACTGTGCTTAGGAAAATCTTGATTTGGGGTAGAAATTTATTTATGGATTTTTTAATTTGATAAGTTTGTGTTCCACACTGAAAGAGACAGGTATTGAGAAAGCCTAAGATTTTGGAGTATCTGAATTTGGCAATCTATTCAAAATAATCAAAAATAAAGACTGATGGGCAGGCCATGGTAGCTCAGCAGGCAGAGTTCTCGGCATGCTGGAGACTCGAGTTCGATTCCCAGTGCCTGTCCATGCAAAAAAATAATAATAAATTAAATTTAAAAAATAAAGACTAGTTCTTTGGCAGGATCTGTCTTACAAAAGTACATGTCAAAGAAAGGTTTTCAGTATAGATGGGGAGAAAATACTATGACTATAAAAACCTTTAGGCTGCAACAATTACACATTCCAATTTTCACTAAATTGTTCACTTAACAGAATTTGCTCTAAGCTTACCAGATATCTCACACCTAAAAGAGTATATTCTCAATTGAAAATATTATACTCAATAGAGAATAATCAATTGGCTCAATTTAAAGTTTATTGACCATAAAATGAAATTTTAAAGATTATGCAAAATTTTATGAAAATAATTGCAATGTTATGTGTTATTTGTTTTTAGTTGGAATTTTATTTTTTTAATTTTATTTATTAAACATACCAACTTACAAACACAAACATTCTTACCATATGATCATTCCATTCTCTATATATAATCAGTGACTCACAATATCATCACATAGTTGCATATTCATCATCATGATCATTTATAGAACACTTGCATCAATTCAGAAAAAGAAATAAAAAGAAAACAGAAAAAAAAATTCATATATACCATACTCCTTACCCCTCCCTTTCATGGATCACTAGCATTTCAATCTACTAAATTTATTTTAACACTTGTTTCCCCATTATTTATTTATTTTTAATCCTTATGTTCTACTCGTCTGTCGATTAAGTAGATAAAAGGAGCATCAGACACAGGTTTTCACAATCACACAGTCACATTGCAAAAGTTATATCATTATACAATCATCTTCAAGAAACATGGGCTACTGGAACGCAACTCTACATTTTCAGGCAGTTTTTAGTTAGAATTTAAGTTGTGAAAATAATTTTTGAAGAGAACTGTTCTATAGAACCAACAATATTATAAAAACAATTTGTAAGTCAATAAATCAATATTTCAAAATTCATATAATGTTAATTTTTTTACTGCTCCCATTTAGTCTCAACCTGACGTGGTTTGGGCCATACAGTATGTGGCCACTCTGGCCCCATATTCCCATGGCTGACCCCTCTCCATATTTCAGTCTTACATGAAAAACGTCCTGTTTAGTATGACCTTCTCTGATCACCTAGTCCATGTTAGACTTATGTCAAATTGCCCTGCTTTCTGATTTTCAACACACACATACCCAACCTACACCAGAATATAGCCTATGAGATGAAGGATATGGCTTGCGTTGTTAACTGCTATAGCCTTGGAAGGAATGAGCCCTTAGTCATCTGAATAAAGGCAAATATATTTTGGGGGGTAGACTCTCATCTGCCATGTGGGAGACCCGGGCTCAATTCCTGGCCCATGCACCTCCCCCCAAAATAAGCAAACAAACAAAAAACCAAACAAGCAAAGATTCAACAAATGGTGCTGCAATAATGGGATACTCAAATGGAAAAAAGGATGAAATGTGACCCCGCCATACAGCATACAAAAAAAAGCAAATACATTTTATCTAAATTTAGAAGACATCAGTTGTATGATACATCATGATTTATGCAACATTAAGAAAGTTCAAAATACTGTCAACTAAATCATGACAGAATTTTTTGTTATGTTTGTTAAAAGAAGTTTCAAACTTTATATACAAATTTTATCAAACATCACTCTTGGCACACAGATAAAACAAGCAAAATAAATTAGTGAGCACAATTTCTAAAATTTCTTCGCATTCAGATTCCAACTAATCTAGTCACCAATGTTGGTGTTTTTCCACACAATCAAGGCATTGATGATGCAGCATTCCTTGAATTAGTGCTTGACTCCTGTCCCTGGGATTTTCTTCCAAACCATTGACACTACAAGTTTTGATGATAGTGCTTTCTTGATCTTAACGGCAAACGTGAACCTGTCGCACCAAGCCCTCACTGCCTTCAGATTTCCTTAGCAATTCCAAGCAATTCAGCGATTCATCTTGTCTTCAGTCTGCCTGAAATATCATTAGCAATCCCATTAGAACTGAATTCTCTCCTCACTGATGAATATTTGCTTCTCTATTGTCTATGTCCTATTGCTCCCTGCTGTTCTGAAATCAAATAACTTTTCATTCTCAAAAGATGAAAGCACAGTGTCATCTTTTCAAATAGTTTCAAATAGTTGTTAAACTCTAATGATCGTACCACACTAGCACATGCATAGGCAATACAAACTACATCCCCACTGCCACCTGGCAACAATATGGTAAAACACCGTCAACTAAAAATTCCATCCTGATAACAAAGATTTTAATATGAAAAAATGCCCATCTTAAACTGTTCTAAGAGGAAATTGTAAATTAACCCCACCTTTTTCTATTGATACTGCAAATGGGCCATTGGGCATTCTTTTCATGAATGAATACTGTGTATGTATTGCACACATCTTTTTGCCTTTGCATAAAAGTGAGAAGCTATTGCTCTGAGATATTTGAGACTAATTCCTTTCATACTTAGGTTATTCTTCAGATTTAGTGGCTGAGACCATGGGTAATATCCTGTGGACTACAGGACTGGCCTTGTCTGAATGTTGGAGTCTCCCTTAGCAGTGCTTTTGGGCTGAGACCCTATTCCCGTTTGTAGGAAACTAGTAAGGGTTGTCTGATTCTGAGGACAGAGCATTTGCTCAGGTCTGTGTGGACTGACTGTGTTTCAGAAGTGACAGCTGTGACATGGCAATTCAGAATGAAGCCATTTAATAGACTGTCCTATTTTTTGAAGACAGAACTTGAGATAATCTTGTTACACAGAGTGACCCTGGGAGTCCATAGGTATATTTGTAGTTGAGAAAAAAAGAACGGAATGACACAGACTGCAGAATAGAGATCTAGAGTCATATTAATTTTATATTATATAACAGAGCATTTTTTTAACTCTACTCTGGGTCATTTCATTTCTAAGAAGATCTCCAAAACATAATAAATCTGAATACACTGTTTATGAGAGAACTCCTATAAAGTGCTTGATGCCTAGTACATACCGAGTAAATAGCAGCCAATATCACTGATGACCTAGAGGGAACCCAGCACTATAGAAGGCGCCTAGGTATTTATAAGAAGTTATAGATCCTGGTTGGCAAACTCTTGGATTCTACATACTACCTAGATTGTAACTTGAATATATATATGAATATGAATAGCAGTAAGAGTAAGTATGTATTGAAGTCCAGAAGAATTCCAACAATAAATGCTGAGGGAATTCAATGGAAATAACATTTTGTGGGGCTAGGTAATACCTTTTTATATAAAAATTATTGAGTTCATGGTTACCACAGGCTATAAAATCTCAACTAACGAAAAAGTAATGTTAAGCACATCCCTGCAAAGAAGGCTGTAAGCGCTGAGAACAGATTTAATGCTTCAGTCTATTTTCTTTTCCTCTTAAAAATAAAAATTTACCATTGGAAGTTCAATAAAAGTGTATACTAAGACAGTGAGGAGGAGCCTAAAATATATATATATATATATATATGCATTTCAATAAATTGTTCACTGTCCAGGGGTTTGATGCTCAACTTATCTCACCAGTGTCCCTGAATGATGAAACTCAGATACTAATTTATGCAAACCAACCCACAGAGACCAATGCCAACGGATTATTTACATAGAGAAATATAACTGTCAGGTGACTAGGCATTGGCCTAATTAATGCATTCCTTGTGCACATACTTATCGAAACAAAATTTTCAGATCAGTTTGGTGAGCATAGGCTCAGAATGGGGGTAAGGGCACTTAATTTTAGGATTTACATTTTCATTAAGGATCAGATTCACTCCTTAATAAGTGTTGACAGATAGAACCATAAATCATGTTGAACATTTAGCACATGCCCTGGCTCGTAGCAGGCATTCAGTAAAGATTTCTTGTATGAATGATAGGAATGATTGAAGGATCCCCTGAACAGTGATTGGATAAAGTACTGTCAAACTTTATCTCTCTATTTTTCTACAATTTTTCTTGAAATTTTTTATAAAAATAATATTCTAATTAACACATCATTTGAAAAATGTTAAGACTTTCAACCTTTATGGTCAAGACTCACTACCTTGAAAGTCTTTTAAAGCAGGGTTTCTCACCATTGGCACTAATGTCATTTGGGATTGGATAATGCTTGGTTGCAGGGAACAGCCTTGGGTATTGGAGGATGTTTAGCAACATTCCGGTCCCACCCACTAAATGACAGCAGCACACCTCCCTTCACCCCACTCAGTTCCTGCATTTCCTTTTTCCTATTAACATTTCTCCCTGCAATGTATTTTTTTCATGTTTTGACACAATTCACTGCAATAAGACTGAATGAAAAGAGAATTCTCTTGGAGTGCGGTAAAATGTAGTGGAAGAAGGAGTTTGGAAGGAAAGAACAGGTAAGTCTATTAAAAATGACTCCAGGCATTGCCAAATATCCTCTGGAGGGCAAAATACCCCTTGGTTGAGAAAGACTCCTTTAAAGTAATAGCTCTGCTCTTATCTTTTAGGTGCTAATTTCAGAGTCCAACACTCAGAGACCATATCACTGTGAGGTCTTGAGGTCTTAGATTCATGACTGTGGTCTCTCCTAAACCCCACCCAACTGCCAGATACGGCCACTCTCACCAGACTATTATGTACATGCAGTAGTATAAGAACTGGTCTCCAGGAAGAGAGAAAAGAAAGTAAGTGGGAAGGAAAGTGTAAATGAAAAATAAACAAATGTGTTTTAGTTCAAAAGGAAATACCAGTAATTGTGCTAGCTCACTGAATTATACCTTGATGCATGACAGCCTTCTGAAGTAGCCAGAAACAGATATCTGTAACGGTTGTAACTCACTGAACTCTAACCCAGATGCCTTGCTTCTTTAGTGCTAATGCTATTTTCTTGAATGCATAATATTTACCCAGGAATTGAGTAATTGGACAGTGACAAGACGACTCATTATTGGCCCCGCTTGTACCCCCTTATCTTGGACATAATCCCCTGAAGTGTGGTGCCCTTGCACAAGGTCCCCTTGTTAATTAATGTGAGTTAATCCAGAACTGATCACCCCAATTCCTAAATTA
This sequence comes from Myrmecophaga tridactyla, assembly GCA_004026745.1. Taxonomy (NCBI): domain Eukaryota; kingdom Metazoa; phylum Chordata; class Mammalia; order Pilosa; family Myrmecophagidae; genus Myrmecophaga; species Myrmecophaga tridactyla. The sequence goes on along the minus strand of PVIY010010930.1, from coordinate 16,384 downwards.
TCTTACTAGATCAAAGCAGTTCTAATCAGAGTTGTCCTCCCTGGCATACACAGTAGTCTAAACCTTAAACTTTAAGGAAACTAAGCATGTAATCAATCTGCACATGCTCGGTAATTAAACTCTCTAACCTCATCATTATCCTAAGCCTGCGTTTGTTTGAATGCTATAAAACACTGAAAGTTTCTCCAGTTCAGGCAGACAAATTTATGGCCCATATTTCTTCTGATCTCCTTACTTTGCACTTGGCAATAAACTCTTTCGATCTTTGACACCTCACTGTGATGTAATTGGTTCTTCCATGTGCATCGGGCAGAGAACCACTGCATTGATCAATATCAAAAGTAAGCTCCTCATCCCAAACCCTACCTTCTATCCAAATAATACTAAGGATACTTGGAGTTACTGTGAAAGTGGGTGGTTATTTTGTGAGTTGTGGCTGGTCTGCACGCTTCGTCAGCTTTCATGCAGTATACATGCAGCAGAAAAGGACAGAGAGCAGGACTCAAGTTTCCAAAAGAAGTAGCATAAAGAAGTTTGATTGTAATGGACATTCTTTTATACCAAAATTGGCGTGATTATATCAGATTTATTTTTGAAGCCATTTCGTTTCTCTGGTTTGCCTATTATTCCTTTCCAAACCCCTCTTTTCACCCTACCCCTACCCTGTCCCACCCCAAGCCTGTTTCCATTTAGTCTTACTGCAGTGAACTAAGCAAAATGCAATCATGTATTGCAGAAGTAAATGTTAACAAGAAACACATTGGGCACTTTTCATAGAATTGGTCCTTTTTCCTAAGTATTTTACAATTAGCTGCTCTCTAACTATGGAAGTATTTAGAAACCCATATCTGACCCTGCAATGTTTCATAGTCATACCTTCATTTAAATTCAGAAGTCACATCTTCCAAATAGTCTCACCATGCAGAGACTCGACCTGCCCATTCAGGCTGTTCCACTCTCACACCTGGTATGTGGGCTGCCTGACGTGTGCACACATGGTCTTTATCAGGACACATGGCTAACAAAACTGCTAGTCTGGAATAATCTGGACTATCAATCTGTGTAGAGCAGAATGCAAAGTTAACTGGGAAGAATTAAAAAAACACACAAAGAATGAAAAGAGGGTTCTTGATGTAATGATCTTAGAAACCAAAGAAATATATGAAACAATTGCAATATAAGCAAGATGAAATGATTCTTTATGGTATAAAAAGGCCTGTTAATTTATATAATCATATTTTATAAGTATAAAATTAGCAGCATTTATTAAATAAATAAAAATTCAGACATTAATATTTATGGAACACCCAGTATATGTTGGGTATCATCTAAGGTAGAAATTATTTTATCGTTGAGGGAACAAGGAGCCAGACTAATTAGGTTATTACTCAAGATACCAGAGTTGGTTAATAATAGAATTAGGATTCAAACCTCATACCTTCTCCCCAAACCTACAGCACCTCCCACTTAAACATCATTGCATTACTCTTTCTTCAATTTCACAGATACCTTAATTTATAACCATTATGGCATATGCCTAAATTGCTGATACAGCAAACATTATTTATCTAAAATATTTAAAATGCAAACCTTAAAGATAAATATACCCAATTTTCTTCAATTAGTTAATTTAATTTTGTTACATTTTGAGATTTTGGTCCTCTTATATGAGATAATGTGCAAAGGTAATAAAAATTGAATCTTATTCAGAAATTATATTTAATCTTGGGTGAGAGTGATTAGATACATAATGTTATAAAATAAAACATATGACAAGAACCTTATAACTATTCTGATAAAATATCTATATAGGACAGGTAACTGTCCTATAAAATATCTATATAGGACACCTTTGAACCACGTTTAGTTATACTCATTAGAAACAAGATTTTACTGCATGTGTTTTTCTTGAAAATATGGGAATTTCAATCCCAAAGAAATGCTCAAGAACTATGGCCTACTCTCTCTATCTGTCTGTTAATTAGGTCTCAGAAACTCATGGGTATTTTTCTGTTTTAAAGTCATACATAATATTTCCTACAGCTTTGTATTAAACCTTAGAATTAGATACAAATGTCTTCAGAGACATTTTTCTTCGTCTTGATTTTTTTTTTTTAATCTGTTCCCAAATGACCAGTCAGGAAACTTAGAAAGCTTTAATGTGCCAAGAGTTACAAAAATGCCATTCTGATAAGCGCCCACAGCAAGGACACATGTCTAAAAAAAGCTTTGATTTATTTCAGGAGCTTACTAAAAAAGGATCACAAGCTAGATTTTTCAGACAATAAATTTGGTTTAAATATGAAGTGAGTAATAGGATAAAATCAGTACAATCTTTAAACTTTTCCACTTCAAATAATTGCTTGCAGGAAAACTACAAGTAAATTATAATTATTACCCATAGCTAACCCTTATGCAGAAAACACACCTTACCTGAATATCGGAATGTAAAGAATAATAGATGGTATCATCAGCAATGTAAAGATTCCCAATGGCATTTGATCATTACTTTTCCCTGACACTCTACAAAAGCAAATCCTTGAATTTAAACTAAAATTGCCCCTAAATATATCATCGATTTTGAGCATAAGAAGGAAGCAGTGTGGGACTAGCTCGCAGTCACCCTAGGCTGAGTTATTTCTAGGGTCCGTATTTCGTTTTGCTTTTAACTTCTTTTTTAATTGAAATATTATTATTTCATCTTAAGCAAAAAGTTTAAAACAAAACAAATTATAGAACAAGAGGGACAAATCAGATGAGATTTAAAAATTTAAAAAAAGGTGTCCTGGGAATCCAAAAGAGGTTAAGTACTGGAAATTCCACTTTTGCTAACTGTTTTAGTAATAGCCTGATCACAGGCAGATGGCTAGTCTATTTAACTTTTTAGTGCGCCCAAATTATTTTTCAATATATTTTTCAATGTTTCTACACAGCTTGGTTTTCTATACTATGATTTTTTTATTTATAAAATAAAAATGATATTGATCTTCCTCATACAATGTAGAATAAAGCATAGGGTTGGTGCTCAATAACTGTTAGATATCTTCCTTCCTTTTTTCTTATCTCCCATCCTTCTTTCTTTCTTCCTTTCAGGGACAGTGGGAAGAGCACTGAAATCAGGAAAATTACCTTCTAGTTCTTGATGGCTACTACTCAACTACTTGATATCAGACTAGTCTCAATATCCTTACCTTTAAAACATCAATACTGTTTCCCTTTTCTACCTCAATAGCTTTGTGGCCATGAAATGAGATAATATATGTGAAAATAACTTTCTCAAGTTATATTATTCTATATAAAAGTAAGATGCTATTTGAAGAACTTTAATGTAAAAGCTGAAGATAATAGGTATGCCTAGTAATGATTTTTCACAGACTCCGTCATTTATAAAACTTAGATGACCCTCAGTTTGTAAGAAGTTAAAGAAGCTATTCTTAACCCCATGAACTTTCATCAGTGGAAAATCACAGTTAGTGTTCTAGGAGCCTAATTGTTATTCCATGAGAGCCTATGGGACCCGAGAAGGATAAAAATCTGGACTTATGTTAGTGCCCACACTTGATTATATAATAGTGTACATGCCAGTGATTTCCAAAATGCATTTCAGAATAGCATAGTAGCAAAATCAGTTTTCAAATAACAAAATTAACATCATCTTTAGAGCAAGAGAGAGACTGCGTAAAAGTATAGGTAGAATAATAAAACATTGCGCTTATACTCATTTCTTTTTAAGGAAAGTGAAGCCATGCCCTGATATTCTATTTAGATAGCATTGGGGACTGAATCACATTCCCTCACAAAAGGCCTTTCTTTTGGGTTCACCCTGGTCTTGTGGGTGTGAACCTACTAATAAGTAGGACCTTTTAAGATGTTATCGGTTAGGTGTGCCTAAACTGCGTGAGGCTGAGCCTTAATCCAGTATGGCTGAAGTCCTTATAAGCCGAAGAAATTGGACACATAAGGAAAAGCCACAGGAAGAGCAAGAAACCAGAAGTCAATGGAAACCAGGAAAGAGGGGAAGACATCTCTACATGCATTGCCAAAATGACCAAAAAGCCAAGGACTAAGCATCACTGGCAGCAGGCCCCACATACCGCAGACTTCAGGGAGAAAGCTTTGCCACACAGATACCTTGATTTTGGACTTCTCCTAACTTCGAAACCATAAGCCAATAAATTTTCATTGTTTTAGTCAATCTAGTCTATGGCATTTGTTTCAGCAGCTAGCAACTAAAATAGATAGCATATCTGAAAAATGTAGAAAGTAGACAGGCAATTCCGGATGCCTTTGAATTACTTGCCCCTTTTTAAGAAGATGTAAAATGAGGGTCACACGTACAATATCTTTCCAAAGAATTAAAGACAATTCCTTGTCAGAGTGTCAATGCTACTCCTCCTCCAGAGATCAGTGCCTAACCCCAAGACAATCATTTAGAAGCAGACAGCAGCACAGGAATATTCTGGAACAACAGCACTATCCGACAAAGTTACTCTAACTATATGGTGACTGGCCAGCCTAGAAGAATATTTCCTGGGGATTTGAATTTGAGAAATAAAAAGAGGAGGAAATAGAGACTGTTCAACATAGGATTTAAGAATGTGATCCATGAAGTCTTGATGCCTACATTTTAATCCCAGCTCTCCATTTACCAACTACAAGATGTTTGGCAAGTTAGTCAACCTCCCCAGACTTCATTTTTCTCATCAGGAAAATAATAGCATAGGAGGTCTTCATTATACACAGACAGTTGATAAAAGAAAGAAGCTACCTAAAACAAATCCATCAAAACGAGTCCAAAATGTCTGAGAAAATGTTGAAATCATATTTGATTATAGCAATCTCAAAAAATAAAATGAAAAATTAGAAATATAAATATTTTTAAAGATATCCCCAATATTTAGGTTATAATTTTAAGTATATACCAACTATTAGAATGAATACAGTATCAAGTCTTTTAAAGGGGAGACAAAACAAAATACCAGCATAATATCTTTCATTTTACATTTGGTATTTGTGTAAATATATTAAAAAAACTTTCAAAAATTTTCCCAAGACTTTACTACTCAAGACTTTCCCTTTTCAATCTATGTGATTTTCTCTTCTCTTACTGTTAACAGGCCACACTTCTAGACCCTCCTTTGGTGTGCCTGTTTGAAAGAATTATGTACCCTAGAAAAGCCATGTTTAAATCCTGATTCAGTCTTGTGGAGGCAACCATTTCTTCTAATCCCTAGTCAGTACTGCAGGTTGTAAACTTGATTTGATTATCACCACAGAGATGTGACACACCCAATTGTGGGTATTAACCTTTGATTAGAGGAAGATGTGACTCCACCCATTCCCAGTGGGTCTTGGTTAGTTACTGGAATCCTTCATAAGAGGAAACATTTTGGAGAAAGGTAGAGAGCCAGGAGAACCATGAGAGCCCACCCGGCCAGAGACCTTTGGAGATGAAGAAGGAATACACCCCTGGGAGAGCTTCATGAAACAAGAAGTATGGAGAGAAAGCTAGCAGATGTCGCCATGTTCGCCATATGCCTTTCCAGTTGAGAGAGAGACCCTGAATTTCATCAGCCTTTCTTGAGTGAAAGTAACCTCTTGTTGGTGCCTTAACTTGGACATTTTTATAGACTTGCTTTAACTGGGACATTTTCATAGCCTTAGAACTGTAAGCTTGCAACTAATAAATTCCCCCTTTTAAAAGCCATTCTGTTTCTAGTATATCACATTCCAGCAGCTGGTAAACTAAAACAAATGGTTTTCCAATTGACATCAACCTCATGAAATTCTGCATCTTCTGCAAATTTTGCAATTATACTTTGTATTACATTTACATTATAGAAATAGTGATAATTATTCACCAAGGCTAATATTAAGTGGAGGGGAGTTTGGAGTGGAAAATATATTGGTCGCTAGTTCACAGTTGGTACTTTATTATTGTGATGTTTTTTGCTTTTCGAGACGATCAATGTGGGGACAAGGATAATGAGTACTCGGATATGTAGGTCACCCTATACTTACCTCAGGGGGTTGTTGTGAGGATAAAAATGTGATTCTGCTTGACATACATTAAGCCTCGATAAATGTTACTTATTGTATTTTTAAAGAGAGAAGGCAATAAGCAGAAGCCATCAGGCAGAAACAAGGATAGAAGAAAGAAGTAACCATGATGGAATAGGAAGAAACCAACAGGGTGAAGCAAAGAAAAAGGTGCTGACTCACAAGCACGACAGACAAGTAGAATCACTGTCAGCTCCCAAGAGCTGCTGCTCATCCTGAACACTCCAGGCTTGCTCAGAGTTTCCTGGCTCCTCTTTCAGACTTCGTGGGCATTGTGACAACACACCATTTTCACCTGAGATAACCTGAGGATGTTTCAACCCTGAAACATCCGAACACATCAGTTGAATCTATTCATTAAACTTTAGTCAAGCAGATTTGTTTCTGAGGAGATATTGACAAAAGAAACTTTCACCTCACCTTTTCTTTCACCTTTCACCTTTACTTTACAGATTTAACTCTGAGTCTCTAAACTGTTCTCTTTCTTGAGTTTGAATAGATCCCAAAGGATACTTTCTCTAACCACCACTTGAAAGAAAGTAATTCTTTAATAACACATTAAGTGCTAAAACACTCCACAATTTACAAGGTATTCTATTTCATACTCACAAGAGGAGGGTATAAAAATAAACTCTGGGAATGGAATCCAGGAATTTCCATTTTTAATAAGATCACTAGTTGGCTAACCAATCATAGCCTTATTTCACATGTTCTCACTAAATGAGAATCAAATTCCAGTTTTATCTTTTTCAGAGCATTTGCATGCTGCCTGAACTGAAGTGGTGTGAGTTTAAAAACTCTTCAATCACATACATATAAACATTCTCTTGGTTTATCACTATAAATTACTAATATTATCCAGAGGCTTTTCATGAAATTAACTGATTATTTTATTCAACAAACATGTATTGGGTAAATACCTACTATTTGCCAAGCAATGAACTAGGGGCTGGATTTTATTAGTTTAATTTTCAAGGTCAACCTTTTCCCATATTTACCCAGCCCGGGCATCTGTGAGGAGATAAGCTGATAACAATCCAAATGGGACTTCCTGTGGAAACATCAGATACATGATGGCTCAATTCTATAGTGGAAATATTGCAGACTTCACATTCACATCCCAGCTCTTCCACTGTCTTGCTTGCTTTATTTTGGGGCAGTTTTTTTACCTCTCCAATCATGTATAACATGGAGATACGGCATCTATCTCTTAGAGGCGTAAGGATAAGAAATAATATATGTAAAATTACTAGTCAGTGGTTGGCACACATATGTTCAGCAAACAAAACCTATTGCTATTATTACTGGATGGAGGTGAAGGGGCAACCTTCTTTCTAAGGTTCTTGGAAAATACCATATACTACCAACATCATCTATAATTAATATTCCAATCTTTTAGGTGGAATAAATTTCACCTCAAAGAAGTCAAATCCTTCATGCAGGTAACAAATTTTTTTAGCACCTACTATGTGCCAGAGTGAGGTTAGTTTTTGGAGATGCAAGGATGACCTCAAAGCACCCACAGTCTCACAGAAGAGATACAGTAGAGTGCTAAGTGCCATAAGAGAGGAAAGCACAGGGCTGTAGAGCTCACAGGAGAGTAAGCTCATTCAGACTGCATGGCAGAGTGGGCATGAAGGAGACTCCCCAGAGAGGATGTCCTAGCTAAGTCATGAAAGATGCAACCTGACAAAAGTTAGTCAGCAGCAGCCTGAACTTGAAACTAAACCCTTGTCTCCAAGACCAGTGAACTTCCTACTATACGACGGCTCCTTTGAGTATTCTCTGAGCACTTTCTCCATGGAAAAGATCATACCAGAGACAAAGGTGAATAATTATAGTTCTTTTCTCATGAAAGCAAGGGGAAATAAGACTGGCACACAAATAACCAACTCTAAACATAAGTAGCAAAAGAGTGCAATATTAAAAATCAGATCTTGGCTATTCTACTTCAGTTTTCACCCAATTCTCAGACTTTCAGTCTAGATGCTACTGATTCCTCACATTCCATGTGATAACAGGTTGATGATACTGCCACAAAAGTGAATTCCACCATACAGCTATTGGTGCGGTTATAGGCAAAACTAAGTGGATATTATTCATATTATCTGTAAAGTATAATACAATTTCTGTAATTTTTGCATTACACAAGTTTTATCACTTTATGTGCTAAGCATTCTAAATTCCATTGGAAGCAATGTTCCCGCTTTACTTTAAATTTTGTGCTGGTGGAACCTATTTGAATATATTTTATTTAAGGTGTCTACTTCTTTATAATTGAAATTTGTCTTTAGTTTTTGTTTTTGTTTTTGTTTTGGGGGGAAGGTGTACTTTCTTCATTAGATTTGGAGATCAGAATTAAGTTTACTTCAAAAAATTATTGGGAAATTTCCTGCCTCTGTGTGCCTTAGAGCAATATAGGAATTAGGTGGCCTTAATGATTTTATAGAGCTCATCGAAAATATCCATGGACTGTGCAGTCACTAATCACTAATAGCAGTATTCCTGGTCAATTCCAGTCTCACCTTCAAATGCTTCCTAACACCATACTCTACATAACCACTATTAAGCAGTAAACATGGATTATTTCACTTATTTTCAACCCTTCTTCTTTATTAAGACTTGAACATTCTTCTGTATATGACTTTGACAATATCCCATAGATTTTCATATGTGAATGAGAAAATATTACATTTTTTTAATTTTTCAAATCTTCTTAATCTATAAGCCCTTCCTTTTGTAAAATATCTATACAAAGTATCTTAGTTTGCCAGGCTGCCGTGTAAAATATTACACAATGGATTGGCTTAAACAATGGGAATTTATTGGCTCATGGTTTTGAGACCAAAGGAGTTCAAAATCAAGGCATCAGCAAAGCAGGCCCCAGTGTCTGTACCATTCCATTGCAGGCTGCTGGTGACCTCTGGCATACCTGGGTTTGTACCCCTGCTTTGCCTCACATGGAGATCGCCTCTGCTTTCTCTTCCTCGTTCCATTGACTTCTAACTGCCATCTCCTCCCCATGACTTTTTCTTCATATGTCTGAATTTCTTCTGTTTATAAAGAACTCCAAAATTCAGAGTAAGGCCCAATTTCATTCAGTTAGCAACACTATGACAAACATTAACGTTTTCAAAAGGTACTGCTTACAAGGGTTTCGCATCCACAGGAATGCATGTTAAGATTAAAATTGGGCACATAATTCAATCTACTGCATGAGGTAAAATCTAGGGAAACTGAGTGGATCACTAGTACAATTTCTAAAATAATATAATTTAACCCTCACCTGTTGTCCTTTAGCCCAGACCTGTTTAAACCTTTGCTGCTCCAAAATGGAAGGCTTTTCCAATTAAGTCAAGAAAACCATCCACTGATTTCTCAGGAGACTCCTGCTATTCAAATCTGATCGGTTCTCACTTCAGTTTGGTCCCCTCTGTTTCACATATTCCAGAAGTTCCACATTTCTTATATGCCAGTGGCACCTTTCCATCCTTTCCAAGACCTCCTATAGGGGTTTTCATTCTTTCTTTTAACTAAAATTTTTGGTTCTTTCAAGGGACTGTGAGGAAGCAGAGGAAATAAGTACATAGGCTCAAGTCATGATACAAAAGCAAAAGTCCAGAGTTTTAATTTTGAACTCTTTCAAGTACTGCTCAACCTAAATAAGGGCTTTTTTTTCAATTTGTCTTATTCTTCTTGTGCCAAAAATAATGAAATCATCTAGGCTAATGATTTATATATAATACATTATAATAGAGATAATAAATTCAAACAATTATAATCCAAATAATATAATAATGTTTATATATGAACAGAATATCCAAGGTTAAATTTTTTTAAATGTGAAGGAAAATAATTCCTATAATGATTAAAGATTAAAACCAATATGGAATGTTCTGTCCTCTAAAAATTGTAATACGTTACACCTTGGTCCACTAGCCAACTAAAGCAAAAAGAGCCAACCTCTTACAAAATGGTCCAAATGTGAAATTCCTAAAAATTCTCACAAACACGGTACTTTGATATGAGATTTAATGCACTATTAAATTATAGAATTAAGTGATACATATGAGACTTCCTTTAAGTATATATGATATAGTAGTAGGTAGTAGAACTAAAACAAATGATGATGCCATGCTTTTTTTTTTTATACTTTTACTAAAGAAAATCTGAAATTATCTGCATACTTACAACATTTTAAATAGATATCCTGTATATTACCAGCTTGTCGATTTTTCTGTGGTTTTGATGTCTTCTAAATAGTTTTATGAAATGAGGAAAGTGTTCTACTTTGAATGGGAAAAAGACATTAAAAACAGCAACAACAAACCACTGCTCTCATAAATTGCAAATAGAAAATACCATCAGAAGAAGTGGAAAACTCATTTACGAGCATTGCAAAAGTCAATGTTAAGATGGAAACTTCATTAGTTTACACAATCAGAATTTAATTCCCAGAAATTTTTTAGTATTAACTAAATACTAATAAACACACACTGCTATTAATATACTTAAAGCAGCTAACTCTACAGTATAAATACAGTGAACTATGAAACTCTGACCCAAGTCATACCAGTAAGAATGGTAGATTCCCTGGAAGAGCAATCTTTCATTCATTCATTCATGCCTCCATCCATCAACTCATTCAACAAATATTTATTGAGTACTCTCTATGTGTTAATTTATAATAAAAAAAATAAAGTAGCAGACTAGTGGGAGAGCTTGATAAGAAACCAGGTCATTATAATTCATTGTTGTAAGTAAATTGATAGTTTCTGTGAGAGCACTTAGGAGGCGTACCTCACTCAGATTTGTTTGGAGAGAGAGGAAGAGAATACAGGCTATGTCTAGGAACTCCTCTTTTTAATTTCCTCAGCTGCTCAAAGCAAATACCAAGCAATGGGCAGGATTAAATAATGGGAGTCTATTTTCACTCATGATTCTGAGGCCAGAGAAAATGTCCAAATCAGGTTGTCATCAAGGTTCCCAAAGGCAGCTGCCAGTGATTCTTGGCTCCTCTATCACATGTCAAGACACATGGCAGCATCTGCTGGTCTCTCCTTTCTCTTCCAGGTTTAGTTGTTTTCAGCTTTCTGTTGCTGTGGATTACTCTCTTTGTCTGAATTTCATTCTCTTATAAAGGACTCCAGTTATAGGATTAAGACCCATCCTGATTCTCGTGGGTCATACTTTAACTGAAGCAATTTCATTAAAAGATACTCCTTACAATGGGTTCACACTCACAGGAATGGATTAAATTTAAGAACAACTTTTTCTGGGGTACATACAGCTTTGAACCATGACACTTCTCCTGCTGGATCCCAAAAGGACATGTTCTTTTTATATGAAAAATACATTCATTCCATCACAATATCCAAAAACCTTCAAACTCATTTCAGAAACAACGCTTAGTACAAGGTTTCATCAAAATCAGTTATAGGTGTGGCTTGTCCTGGGGCAGAATTCCTCTCTGTCTCTGTCCTTGAAACCTAGAAAAGAAGTTATCCACTCTGATAAACAATGGAGGGACAGGCATAGAATAAACATTTCCATTCTAGAAGGGAGAAATTGGAAGGAAAACAAGGGTCATGGATCTCAAACAATTCTGAAACACAGCAGAGAATACTCCATTAGATTTCAAGATATTAGAGTCATCTATGGAATGGATGTTTTATCCTCTGGGCCTGATGGAGTGGTAGTTCCACCCCTTCCAAGCACTTTCCCAGTGGCCATGTTTTCCTTGAACATTGGAGTAAAGATTCCCCCCTCTACAAGCATGGGTTGGTGGCCAGACTTGTCTACCTTCTTCAAGAGCTGAGGCAGATTCACTTTCCCACACAAAAGACTGCATCCACACTCTTGGCCCAAGAAGATGCCTTCAGTCCAAACCTCAGTGTTCATGGTTCTGCCTTTGAAGTGATTTTTCCTTCTATCTGTCCCTTTCTTGTCACTTTTAGTCTAGACTGACAGATCTCATAAAAGAAAAGAGAGAGAGAGAGAGAGAGAGAGAGAGAGACTTGTCAGTTTTGCACGTAGTACACAGGATTCCAACTATGATTCCACAGAAACTGCTGACTAATTCCATGTTCAGTTAAACCCTTTGCATTCTCTAGGAAGTCACTTTCTGGAAGCTAGAATTTTCCAATCCATCAATTTCTGGCTTCTTTGTGCCAAGAAGTTCAGTTGACAATTATCTTTTCCCGCTCTCACTTTACTATAAACTACAAGGAGAAACAAGGTTATGCTTCCCACATTTAGCTGGGAAATCTCCTCAGCTAAATATCCAAGTTCATTGCTCTCAAGTTCTGCCTTCCATTCAAATCAAAACTCAACTTTGCCAAGTTTGTTGCCACTTTAGAAAGAAGGATCGCCCTTCCTCCAGCTCCCAATAGGACATTCTTCATTTTTTTCTAAGACCTCATTGTAAGTACCTTTAGCATCCATATTTCTACCTATAGTCTCTTCAAAGCACTCTAGATCTTTTCTATCAAGCACCTCACAAGTCTTCCAGCTTCTATCTTTTAGCCAATTCCAAAGCTGTTTCCACATTTTTGGTATTTGCAATAGCAGCAATCCATTAAATCATTTACTCATGCTTTGAAGACCCAGAAAATGTCCAAATCAAGGCATTTCATTGATTTCAAGCTTCATGCACCCATGGCTTTCTCTTTATCTGACTTTCATTCTCTTATAAAGGACTCCAATAACGGGATTTAAGGCCCATCTTGATTGAGGTTGGTCACACCTTAATTGAAGTAGCTCATCAAAAGGACCAACTTACAATGGATTCACACCCACAGGAATGGATTATATTTAAGAACATATTTTTCCAGGGTACATACAGCTCCAAACCACCACATCCTCTCAGAGGAAGTTCATTTATATGAACCCTGAAAAAGGAAAAATAACATAGAAGGTAGTCTATGTGGAGAGAAAGTAGAGTGAATAGCATGAGCAAAGGGCAAAAGAGAAAAAAAGTATGGCATGTAGGAGGAACTAAAAAAAGCATAGAAGGCAAGCCAGGCAGGAGATATTAAAAAATGAGGCTGGAAAGACAGTTAGGGACCAGATCAAAAGGATCTTGTAAATTAAATTAAGAATGTGGAATTATTTTAAGGATAATGAAAGTTATTAAGTGGTTTTAATCAGATAAGCAACAGTGATCAGATCTATATTTTAGTAAAAGTCAAGCTGGCTGAAGAATTGATAATTCATTGGAGAGGTTACATTAAAGAATGAAAGATCAGTTAGAAGTCTTGCTGGAATCCATAGGAGAGATGGTGAGAGAATTAAGATAAAACAGGAATAGAAAGAAGGAAAAAAATTATAGTTTCAAAATAAGTTTAAGAAGTAAAATTAATAGACAGGGTTGGTTTAATATGGGACTGGGTGAGGGTGGAACTCAAGAATGACTGTTCTCTCCACTCCCATGTGCTGTCTCAGGTAACCTAGTGGAAAATGGTGTCATTCACTGAGATAGAGAACAAAGACAAAGAAATAAGTTTGCTGGCAGAGATAAGAAATCTCTTTTAAGCAAGCTGAGCTTGAACTGTCTGTGAGTCATCTACGTGAATCTGGCCAGTGGGCAATTGGCTAAGATTGACAGTTGTCTGAGTTAAAGAGAGCGAGATCAGCTCTGAGATTAATCAGCATACAAATCACAACTGAAGTTTTGGGAATGGATGTACAAAGTGAATGTGCAGAGCAAAAAGAGAAGTTATCCCAATATTTAAGGGCATGCAACGGAAGAATTGAGTCCCCCCAATAGATAAATTCAAGTCCTAAATCCTGGTTCCGTGAATATGATCCTATTTGGAAACAGCATCTTTGATGTTACTACTTAAGCTGAGGCCAAAGTGTATTAGGGTGGTTCTTAATCTAATATTACCAGTGTCCTTATAAGAAGAGGAAATTTGGACAGACAGGGAGAAAAGAAAGAAGACAGCCATGTTACAGAAGTGGAGATTTAGTTATACCACAAGCCAAGAAATGCCATGGATTGCTGACAAGCCACGACCAGAACCCTACGGTCTTGAGAGGAAGCATGGCCTTGCTAACACCTTGATTGAACTTCTAGCCTCCAGAAAGGAGACAATAAATTTCTGTTGTACTAAGCCACCCAGTTTGTGGCACTTTATTACACTAACCATAGGAAACTAAGACAGGGACACGTAAAAACATGCTTGTGAAGAATGCTGAAAGAACCTCAACCCAGACAGAAAACACATTTTTGATATCTCTACAAGGTTTCCCAAGCTTAGATCTGGGTCCCTACCCTCCCCCAACACATACACATATACCACAAACACACTTCCTCCTTTCAGGAACCCATGTTCTTGAGCACTTCTCTTTCTCAAAACAAAAAGAAGTCCGTTAAGGAGTCTTTTTACATGCTGTATGACAGAAAGAAATCTTAAAGAGTTAATATCTAAAAAAAGGGAGATACTCTATCCTGGTAGCAGTTCCAAAGCAGAGTCAAATGCCTCTAGATGGGCCTCAGGTTTTGTTGCTGTTATTTATCAGCCCATGAAGGTGTCCTGAGGGTCTCTGAGGAGCAGGACAACCAGAATCTCCCAGAGGCAGAAACAAGAGAAGTTGAAAAATAAAAGGTCAAGTTGAGATTAAGTGAAATTCTGTGCTTCTTGATTGCAAATGGGTATTTCAGTACAAGAATCAAAAGTGTGTCACCTTTAGGAAAGGTAATAAGAGGAATGACTTGGTACATCACTCCATGGCATTGATGTAAATTTATCCTTTCAAGAAAATGTTACAACTGGTCAAAAACCTAGAAAAAAAATCTCAGTATGGCCAAGGACGAAATGTTCATACCAGTTAGAGCCCCACCAGATTCAGGTCATGGATTTTATTCACCTACTTCCAGATCCTTAGAGAGGGAAATGGAGACATCAAGATATGAAGTGACCTCTGAAAACCTGCACAGTTACTCAGCACTAGGTCCTGCTGAACCCTGGCATCTCAGACACACAAAAGCTGTTACTTCTCCCATTGGACAGTACATATTGTAGAGACTTTCTCTTCACCTGGTCCATGGAATGCAGTAATTTGAGAATACATACAAGTTTAGTCATATCTTGGTTAGTATCCACTGTAGCAGGGTTTTGTCTCTGTCAATTCAGTTATCTCAACTTTTCTTCACAATGGCTAGTGAAACGAGTCAGAAAAACAGAAGAAACCAGCGACAAAATACACTAATACTTGATATCCCAATTTCAGAAAACCTAAACTCTCCTTGAGGATCATGACTTCATGAAGAGAAAAGAAAAGACCACCACATAAGATGTTGATATCTCATAGCCAAGGTGGGCTTTGCAAAATGCAAATTAGATAACTGCTTTCCAGAAACAGTCTTGTGTCTCTACCTTTACCATGGAAAAACAAAACCAGGCTTTCCCATTCTTACAAGACAAGGATGAGAGATACCCAGAGCAGAGCCAACATCAAGCTGTGTCCAGCCTATATATGCTGACCCCCCAGCTAACCTCAAAACACATAAGGAGACCAGCCAAAGTCATCAAAGATACCCACACCAGCCTGGCTAAAACCAATAGATCCCAACCAATCTGCAGACACATTGTCAACAAAACTGAATTGTTAATTGAGCTGGATAAGGCCTGGATCTCTCAAGGCCTAAAGACCAGCTATATGAGGAAACCCTCACCAGATTATCATTCTGAACAGCAGCACTTAGGACAGCATCTATGTCATCATATATTTCACCACATATAAGAAGAGCTTGAAAATCATTCTTGCTTTGCTCAATTGGACTGGACATTTTTGAGATCAGGAAACTTTTTAAAATTCTACTTATTATTTCCTCAGTTTTTAAAGGTAGAATTGGTGAAGTAAGTTGAAATCCTTTGTAGTAATCCTTCCATTACTCATCCCCAATCCTCCCCACACACATCTAAGGCCAGTCAAACGTGGAGAGGCTCTGAGATTAGGATATTTCTTGTAGCCTTTGTGGGTAGGGTGAGGGTTCCAGGGTCACAGAATGAAAAATTTATTCAAGAGAAGGAGGAGCATTACCCAATACTTTACTGTAGCTGTCCCCCATAGCCTCACCTCCACTTCCCTAGTTGCCAGTTAGTGATTTGGTTCCAGGCATTATGCTTACCAGTGTTCTCTGAATCTATATAGCCAGCAGGATCCTGGCAACCTGAGGAAACTGAAAGGAGCCTTGGAGATGACGGAGTTTCCACTTATAGCCATGATACTCTGTGTTGCACAGGTTCTAGAGACACTGTGCCAGGCGGTGGGTGTCCTGCCAGAGGACCCTAAGCCATAGCCAAATCCCCACAGATTG